>CAUYQU010039400.1:0-82053 GCA_963574635.1 Cheracebus regulus | reverse complement strand
CTTTTTGCACTGGTTTCTTCCCATTTTTGTGAATTTATCCACCTGTCGTCTTTGTAATTGCCGACTTTCAGATTGGGTCTCTGAGTGGACGTCTGGCTTGTTGGTGATGAAGTTTTTTCTGTTTCTTAGTTTTCCTTCGGGAGGTGCCCCTTCCCCACAGAGCTGGGCATTCCCGGGTTCAGCTGTGCTTGCTCTCAGTCCTCAGTGCTTCCAATTGCTGTTCTCCTTGTGGGGATGGGACCAGCCAAGCCCGACTAAAAGGGCACCCGGTCCGGTACACTCCGCACTGAGAAGTGCCACGCTGGCCAAAACAGTCGCGCTGGCGACCCGTGTGGCTCCTGTGCCGGGAATCTCCCAGTCTGTGGGTGACAAAAATTCATCTGCAATTGCGGCATCCACTTGCTCTCTGCGCTTTCACTGGGAGCTACAATCCTGAGCTGCTGCTATGCGGCCATCTTGGATCTCTCTTGTAGTTTATTTTTTTAAGACAGAAAACTTCACTCCTAAATTATTTTTTCTATAAAAGTTTATTCTCTTAAAGCTTCATTATAATTTGTATCAGTTTGCCTCATTTAATGCCTCTTGCCTTCAAATTTTGCCTGTTGATATTTGTAAACAATGGTTTTAGATTTGTATTTTCTTGGCATATTTGTCACTTGATTTTTAACCTATCTGTATTATTTTAAGTGCTTCTTTTATTACAGCATTTGGTTGATTTAACTTTATAAGCTTTGCCCTTCAATATTATATTTCTTGATGAATAATATACTTAAGTGTATTTATATTACTTTATTTATACTTTTATTTTTGGGCTTTTCTTATTTTTTCCACCCATGGCTTACATGTTGCCTTTCTTAGATTTTCTGTATTCAAACATTTTTAATGGAGTAACTTAGAAGGTATATATCCTGTTTTCATTTTGGGCTAGTATTCTCTCTAGTAAATAAATAAACCAGACAGAAAAAAATGAGTAAACTTTTCTCTCTCTACTTACATTAGAACAAAGCAAAATTTGTTGACTCTCTTCTTGTAGAATGAGAGATACAGTATGATTCTCTTCTTCACTTTATTTAAACTCTTTCCTCCAACCTCTATTGGCTATTATATTTATTTGAATAACATTTTGCTAATTTTTTTCAGTAGTACATACTGATATTTGCTTGCATTTTGTAATGATGTCAGCAACAATTTTTAAAATGTGTTATCTTTCCCATCTTTGAGTTTGGCTTCTTTCTTTCTTTGTTTTAATCTTTGAGTTTTGGTTGTTTGGCTAACTGGAGTATTTCCAGAAGAATAAGTAGGTTGTCTTTTCCCTACTACTACCAATTACCTTCTACCTTGTCTTAGTTTGCTTGGGCTGCTGTAACAAAAGACTTTAGGTTGGGTAATTTGTAATCAACAGAAATTTATTGCACAAGGTTTTGGAAGATGGGAAATCCAAGATGAAAGAGACTGCAGATTTCTTAACTGGTGAGAGCCTGTTCCATATAGATGGTGCCGTGTACGTGTCTTCATGTGGAGGAACAGCAAAGAAAAGGGACAAATTTGCTTCCTCAAAGCCTTTTTTTTTTTTTTTGAGACAAAGTCTTGCTTTGTTGCCCAGGCTGGAGTGCAGTGGTGCAATCTCGGCTCACTGCAACTTCTACCTCCTGGGTTCCAGGGATCCTCCTGCCTCAGCCACCCGAATATCTGGGATCACAGGTGTGCACCACCATGCTTAGGTGATTTTTATATTTTCAGTAGAGAAGGGGTTTTACCATGTTGGCCAGGCTGATCTCAAACTCCTGACCTCAGGTGATCCACATGACTTGACCTCCCAAAGTGCTGAGATTACAGGCGTGAGCCACCGCACCTGGCTCTCTAAGCCTCTTTATAAGGGCAATAATATTATCTATGAGGGTAGAGCCCTCAGGAACTAATCACCTCTCTGTAAGCTCTACCTAAAACCTTCACCTTGGGGATTAAGTTCCAACATAGGAATTTTGGAGGGGCATCAACATTCAGACCATAATATTCCTATCCTTCAAAATTTAATTCATTTGTCACATACTTTGAGAAGCCTTTGATGCTCCTTCCTTCTTAAGCTTGACCATTCCATACTTTATGGTACTATCACTTACAAACTGAGTTTTTATAATTCCAGTGGAATATCAGTTGGATCTTTTTAGTTAGAGAATATGGTTTGTTATTTGTAGATGGCTTTTGATTAAAACTAAATCTCAATTAGACACGGTTACTCTTAAGTAGGAATTTTTAAAACCACATATTTGCATAGTTTTGAGCAGTATTGTGCTATTTTGATCACAGCAATGGGAGAAAAAAATGTTAGTATGTTACAATTTCTACACTTGTATTGAAGAGTAAGAACATTATTTTTTGAGAAAAATGTAGGTTTAATGACAGCATTCAATAATTACTAGATTTCATAGCTAAACCCTTGCTGCCCAGACATACACATATTCCTTATTTTCTAAAATTCCTGCAGGAGCAGTAACTTTCTGTTAGATGGTTTAAAATTCTCTGAACCTAATTGAAGAAATTGTTTTCAGGCAACTTTGGATGCCTCTATTTTGTGTTATTTATTTACATTTTTAATATTTTATTAAATTCCTTGAAAGTAGAAACTGTGTTCTAATCACTTTTTCATCTCCAGCTTCCAGCACATTATCTGGAACATAATAGGAATTTAATATATCTTAACTGAAAGGCCATAGTGAATGAATGAAGCTTCATTCTTTCTGGCTTATCTTGTTCCATTTGACGTTTAATCACATACTACCTTGTACAGGGTAGAGTGGTCCCATTTTATAGAAGGAATATGTTCTGAAGGGCACGCATAATTCAAAGCTCAGTAATTTAAAACTAGTTTTCTAAAAGGAATGAATGTAAATTGTGTGTGTTGAAGAAGAAGGGGCAGGTGGAGGCAGTGGGTGCCTAGATGTATGTTCTAAGTCCTAATAAATTCACAATCATTGTATCATAATTTTGATTTGATAGTACTGTTTTTTTTTCTTGTCATTTTCTATTATGTTTGGAGAGTATGGCAACCTAAATTAATAGCACAGCATATTATGGCAGTTGTTTGGCTTCCTTAGTTGTATATTTTAGCACATGTAAATTCCATTCCAAAGTTACTAACTTACAGGGATATATTTTTTTAGCAACAGCACGACCACTTTAAAAGTGTTTGAGTGAAGTAGTTTTAGCGTAATAAAAACTTTATTGAAATGTAAGCATTAATGTTAATAGCTCAAAAAAACCAAAATGCATATATTTTATAAATATGGTTACAAATAAAGTATGGTAAGTATTTTCATTTACCAGCAAAAGTGGCAATAATTTAAACACAGTTTATATTAACTTTTCTTTCCAAGTTTGAAATTGTTATTGACATAATTTTTATGGAGGAAGGAATCATTATTTTACATTGTTCCTATTTATATCTTAATATTGCAATATAAATGCATAAAGTACAATTGCATTATGTTACTAAAAATTATATTGGATGTATTATTTCTCCAACAAAGCTCAAAATTTCTTGAGGGAACAGACTGTTAACAATTATTTTGTGTACCTCTTAGATTGACACTTCAAGGTTATTCATGTAGTGAGTAGTTTCTTATGGAAAGTTGTTAAATCAGCAGTATTTGACAAAAAATATCCTCCAAAATTACAGTCTTTGCTAGGAGGTGAAAGTAAATCCCTGGTATCTGTACTTGCACTGCTTAGAAATCCCTACACTGTTCTGAGAGACTCCCCTGCTAAATAGATACATAGTTGGGGACTAGCTCTTAGGAACCATTTATTGATGCTGCATCTATAGATACATTTTACTGAGGTGCAGCACCGGTGAATAGGAAGGAGAATTTTGAATTGCAGTTGGAAAAATCGCTGAAATGTAGCAGGAGTGATAGTCCTTGGAGTTGGAGGAAAAAAAATGCCTTTTAATAGAAAGTTTGCTGCAGCCAGTAGTCGAAATTATGAAACCATATGGTTTCAGAACAATCAATGCCTGTATCTGTATGACAGTCACACAGTGCTTGAAGCAGTAGTTAGCAATATGATCATCTTTGGAATTCATGTTGAATTTGTGAATACACACCAACAGGAAGAAAAATAAAGACTCCAGTATTATAAAGACAAGGTTCTGTTGAATACATCACAGAAAATCAAGTTCAACTGAAGTAGTTTACAGCAAGCTTTGTTAAGAGAACTCAAACATTATGAGGCACCTGAAAGACCCCTGATATTCTTCAAGTTTCTTGTGTTGCAAAGATCACCATGGGGTCTACCTAAAATCAGCCAGACAATCAGAATCATTTACATGACCTAAATAAGCCAAATAGCATTAGATTCCCCTCAAAGGATATTGGATAGGAAACACAGTATGCCAGCAGGGCATTCCTTTTTCACCAGTCTTCACAGCAGTCTGAGTACTGCTGTTTATCCCCCACCACCAAATGACAACTTAGGTACAAAGTGACAAGATCTGCATAGGAGCAGGGATTACCTTGCCTTAAAAATCCCCATGCAGCACAAGAGCAGATATCTTTTTTTTTTCCTTTTAATACCCAAACAGGTCTGAGCTGATACCTTTGTACCAGTTTCATGGGTACAATTTCCAAGGTTCCTATAAAGGACATGCATATTTACAAGAGTCTCCACATTCAGAGAAGCTAAAACCTGTGACCTTATACCAGGTATATAGTTTATTCAGAATCTTCCCATCCAGATGTAATTTGTCAATCAGATTTAATTTTTACCATAAGCAATGTTGTCTGGTGTTTGTTAAGCCTTTTCCCGTAGCTGATAAAGTTAATTTTGGAGAAGGAAGAGAGAGTGACGTATTGGCTACCTTCAGGGAACAAAATCTAACAGCACAGATGGTAGTAGAGGAGATACCAGTTACATATTGAGGAGCTAGAGTTGATGATGGTATGACTCAGCCTTCTGAGATTAAATCCTACTTACTAGGGCTATGAATGGAGATAAGTAGGTCTTCCACCTTTTGTTAGAAGGATCTTTAAAATAAATAAGGGACTTTGGTCAGAGAGTAAAACCATTAATTTGCTTGTGGTTTTTACCTGGCATCCACCCACTGGTACCTAGGCATCTCATGAACAAAATCATAGGATTGTTGGGGCCTCAATTTAAAAAAAAAATTAACCTGGCTTGGTGGCATGCACCTGTAGTCCCAGCTACTTGGAGGTTGAGGTGAGAGGATTGCCTTAGCCCAAAATATTTTGTTTAAATAAAAATTAATTGAAACAGCCACCTATTTTGGAGGTCCATTAAAAGGATGAGAATTTCTGGAAAACTCCCTCTGTTATTTAGTCACTAAGGTTGGGAATAGGGGGAAAGCAGAGAGGTAGGGCAATTCTGATCCCTTGAGCTAAAAAGTTTATAAGGTATCATAGCTACCTTCTTTTTAAAGGCGTTTGAAACCCTAGGATGAGAGATTGAAGTTACCAGGAATATATCTCCACAGTCTTTAGAACTCAAATATGTCAACTCAGAGAATAGTAGAAGTAGCAAGACACAGACTACAAATTCCGCTTACTTTCTGTGTCACTCTTAAATGCTAATGCTGCTTTATTTGTACTTATGACACAAAATATTATCTAGCTTCCCCTACCCCGAGGCTCTCAGAGAGGTCTACTGATACTGATAACCCATCTGACAGGGCATGGATGGGAGTGAGCCCTCTAAAAAAGAAGTTAGAAGCCTTCCAGTATTTAGGGGAGGAGCCAGGAGACAATATTCAAAGTATCTAAATAAGTTCTCTAAGGATTTATCCTGGGAATTCAAGGTTAGTTTAACCACATTAATAAAGGAGAAAAATTATATAATCAGTTCAACAGATGCAGAAAGGAACATTTGACAAAATTCAGCACCAAGTTTCTTAGCAAAGTTTTAATAGAAGAGAATTTCTTCATTTTGATAAAGAATGTTAATGAAAAGCAACAACTAGCATCATACTTAATGGTGAAACATTGCACACTTTTCCCCTAAGATTAGGAACAAGGCAACGATGTTTGCTCTTACCATTCAACATTGTATCTGAGGTTCTAGCAAAGTCACAGGATATAAGATCAATATAGAAAAATCCACTGTATTTTTATATATGAACAACAAACATTTGGAAAATGAAATTAGCCCAAAATATTTGGTTTAAATAAAAATTAATTAAAATGGCCACTTATTTTGGAGGTCTATTAAAAGGATGAGATTCAGTTACTAAGGTTTGGAATGGGAGAAAGCAAAGAGGTAGGGCAATTCTGGAAACTAACAAAATTTCATTTACAGTGGAGGTAAATAATAAACAGATTAAGAAATAAATTTGACATGAGGTAAAAAACCTCTAACTAAAAAGTGTAATACATTACTGAAGGTAACTAAAAAAGACCTTAATAAATGGAGAGATAACTTGTGTTCATAGATTATAAGATTCAATATTGTTAAGATACTATTTTTCCTCAAATAAATCTATAAATCAAGCTCAATGCCAGTCATAATCCTAGTAGGTGTCTTTTAAAAATAGAAATTGAAGGCTGGGTGTAGTGGCTCATGTTTGTAATCTCAGTACTTTGGGAGGCTGAGGTGGGCAGATCACCTGAAGTCAGGAGTACAGGACTCACCTGGCCAACATGATGAAACCCTGTCTCTACTAAAAATACAAAAATTAGCTGAGTGTGGTGGTGAGTGCCTGTAATCCCAGCTACTCAGGAGGCTGATGCAGGAGAATCGCTTGAACCCACAAGATCGAGGTTGCAGTGAGTCGAGATCACGCCATTGCACTCTAGCCTGGGTGACAAAGTGAAACTCCATCTCAAAAAAAAAACAAAAAACCAGAAAGAAATAGAAATTGAAAAGTGATTATAAAGTATATTTGGGGATGCAAAGTAACCAAAAGAATCTTGAGAAAGAACTGAATTATAAAACTAATACTACCTGATATGAAAATTTACTGTAAAGCTATAGTAATTAAGATAGTGTCAAATTGGCATATGACAGACAAGTAGATCAACAGAACAAAACAAAGTCCTGAAATATACCCAAACTTGGTCAATTAATTTCAACAAAGTTGTCAGCATAATCCAATACTTGGGGGAAAAAGTATTTTCTGTAAATGAGGCAGAACAATTGCATGCTTGTATAGAAAAAATGAACTTCAACCCCCACCTCTCAATATACATTAATTCAATGTATTCATTGTAATTAATAACAAACATTAATTCAAGATAGATCATACACCTAAATACAAAACTATAAAATAATGAAGCTTCTGAACAAAAGCAAAACAAAAACCTAGATTACTGTCTTTTTGACCTAAGGGTAGGCAGAGGGTTTTTACAGATGACACAGAAAGCAATAATCAGGAAAGAAAAATTTGATAGATTAAACTTAATCAAAATTTAAAACTTACACAAGCTCATCAAAATAGATTATTTAAAAAGCCAGGAATAGTGGCATACCTATAGTCCCAGCTACTCGGAGGCTGAGGTGGGAGAATAGCTTGAGCTCAGGAGTTCAATTCCAGCCTGGGTAACATAGTGAGACCCTGTCTCTTAGGGAAAAAAAAGAACATTAAGAAAATGTACAAGCAAGTCATAGATTAGAAGAAAATAGGCAAAAAGCATATATCTGTTACAGATGTTGTTTCCAGAATAGATTTTTATAAAAATGCCTTACAACTAAATAATAAAAAGACATGTGACCTTATTTTTTTTTTAATAGGCAAAGGTTTGGACATATGGTTCACAAAGAAAGATTTGTCACTAGCCAAATGACACATGAAAGACACATCACTTTTAATCAGGGAAATGCAAATTAAAATCACAGATACAACTCTATACCTAGTAGAATGGTTAAAATTTAAAAATTGGCAATACTAAATGTTTACAAGGATGTGGACCAACAAACTCTCATCCATTGTTGGTAGAGTATATAATGGTACCATCACATAATGAGTTTCTTTTTATTTTTTTCTTGAGATAGTCTCACTCTGTCACCCAGGCTGGAGTGCAGTAGCATGATTTCAGCTCACTGCAGCCTCCACTTCACAGGTTCAAATGATTCTCATGCCTCAGCCTCCTGAGTAGCTGGAACTACAGGTGTATGCCACCATGCCCAGCTAATTTTTTTTGTATTTTTAGTAGAGACAGGGTTTCACCATGTTGGCCAGGCTGTTCTCGAACTCCTGACCTCAAGTGATCCTCCTGCCTTGGCCTCCCAAAGTGCTGGGATTACAGGTTTGAGCCACCATGTCCAGCACATAGCAGGTTTCTTATAACAATAAACGTATACCTACCCTCTGATTCAACAATTCCCCTCCTTGGTGTTTACCCCAAATAAATGAAAACATGTCTCCAAAAAGGTTTGCACAAATATATTCATAACAATTTATTTGTAATAGTCCCAAACTGGAAATAGCTCAGGTGTACATCAACAGAAGAATGGCTAAACTGTAGTATATTCATGAATGGAGTACTACTCAGCAATAAAAATGAACTATTCCTATGCCCTACAACATAGATGTACCTCAAAACCATTATGCTTAGTGAAAGAGGCTTTACATAAAAGATATACTATATAATTTCACTTATGTGATGTTTTTAGAAAAGGCAAAACTGATTGTATGTAAAAAACATTAAAATAGTGATAGCCTATGGGACTGAGGATTTACTGAAAAGAGGCATGAGAGAACTTTGGGAGATGTCACAGATGTTATGCAACTTGGGTCACATGGGTGTATATGTTTGTCAAAATTCATTAAATTGTACAGTCTAAGATTTGTGCCTTTATGTGTAAGTAAAATACTGGAAACTGTTATGTAAAAATTATAGTAAATATGTTAGATTTGTAAGAAAATGAATGATTTCTAACTTTTTAATTTATTGATCTACTGTGTGATACAGCTGGTCTCCTGACTGTGTCCTAAGGAATTAATACCTCCTAGTATTCATGCTCTTTTATAATCTCCTCCTTTGCCGCTGGGCTGGCCCAGTAAATCACTTTAACAAATATAATAAAATGAAGGTGACTGAGTAACTTCCAGAACTAAGCTGAAAGATACCTTTTAGCTTCTGCTTGGTGCTCTCATAATGCATGCTCTAGGAAAAACCAGCTGCTATGTAAAAGGTTTATCTACTCTGAGACTGCATTGCTGAGAGGAACTCCAAACTAGCCACGTGGACAGGTCACTTGGAGAGAGAGAGATGCTGGGCCATCTGCAAGTTTTCTAGCCTTTCCAGCCAAAATCAGATGTTGAGTAAAGCCCAGCACTGTCAGCCTTTCAGATGACTTCAGCGCAGCTGCCATTTAACTACAGTGAACTACCCAGCTGAGTCCAGTCAGCCCACAGAACCTTGAGAGAGAATAATTTGTTGTTTTAAGTCACCAAAATTTGAAGTCGTGGCTTAAAATAGAACATTTCTATGGATAAGTGAAACATTATAGATACACGCATACATATGTAGACATAGAGATAGATACATAAACAAAACAGTATGTCTATAATGTAAAAATGAAAGATATACCTTTCTGCCTTTATAAAATGATGCAAAGTGTTAGTTCAGTCATTCATTTACAACATAAATTAAGTACTAGCTATAGGCTTAAAATTCCTACTTGTTAGAAATACAAAATGAACATGACACAGATACACAGCTGTTGAATTCTATTTTTAATATATTAAGTGTGTGAGGGGACTATCTAGGGTCATTAGAATTGAAGTGCCCACTAGGTAGTTGGTAATTCAAGTCTGGCACTCAGTATGTATTTGAGAATTATCTTCATTTATGTGTGTGGTTAAGCCAAGAGAATGGATGAATTCTTTAAAAAAGAACAGATTTAGGGGAAAAAAAGAATGGGACCTATGATGGGATCCTAGGCAGAGGGAAGAGTAATTATTATTAAAAGAGACTGAGACAGAACTCTCAGTCCGAGATAGGAGGAGTATCAGAAGATGCTAGTATCTTAGAAGAGGCAATCACATATTTATGGGCTTAAGCCTGTGGAGAAAGTATTATCTTTTTTACCTTAATATCTGCCAGTAAGTTTAAGTGTTACTATTTTAGACCATCTTAAAATAAGATACACCTGAATCTTGTTACACTTTAGAAAATAACGAGGATGCTGCAAGATTTGCAGGTATATTCTAGCTCTAGGAAGTTTTTTTTTTCTTTTAACTCAACTACAGACTTTCTTAAAAGGAAAAAGCCACCTACTCTTCATGCTGCTATCCCCATCCTCACCTTTTTTTGTTCAATATGATAATCTCTGGTGGTCAATTTCTATCTTCTTTTGCCTTCCTTACAGTAAAGAAGAATCTCAAATTACTTGACCCTTTGCTTCGATTGCCTGCCCCTAATTTAGTTTCTCTTCTTATTCTCACCAACGTGAAGCAGGTTCATACCGACATATAGTTATAGGAAATATATGGGTTTATTGCTCAATTTGAGTAGTAGTAGGGGAGAAAGTTACACTGTTACATAACATTATTAGCATTTTCCAAACAGTTTCAATTTTCTGTGAAACAAGGCTTTGTAAACCGATAAAGTGTTACATAAATATATTGGGTTGGGTAATATATTTGTTCAGGGTAGCATGTAATTGCAAAAGCTTCCCATTAAGAAACATTCTAGGAACAAATCCTTGTTATAAATTTTCTTTTAAGTTAACTTTTTCCAATTGTAAAAGTAAAACATTGTAGAAAATTGGAAGAAACAGAAAAGTAGTTTTTTAGAAAGATAGATACATAACAAAATTATACATTTTAGGCTGTTGACCCACATAGCAACTGCCAATTGAAGTATTTGCATGGGGAGTTTCACCAGCCGTCCAAAACTGAATAGCCCCAGTCTCAGTTGCTATCCACACGGTCACCCAACACACAAACATAGCACTTATCCTAGACTTCTTTGACTATCATCTATGCCAAATTAATCATCAAATCTTCATTCAATTAACAAGTATTTATTGAGTGCCTTCCTTCATGGAGTAGCAATGCTTTGTCTTGCTTCCTATCCTTTTTTCAAATGCTTCCACCATGTTGCTGCTCTAATGTTGTTTCTGAAATATGCTAGATTCCCATAACTCTCAGAATAAAGTTCACATTCTTCAGTTTGATCACAACAACCTTCATGATAAGACATTTGCCAGCCCCATCTCATTCCATTTACTATCACTGGCATCTTAAACTCCAACTTGCAGTTTCTCTAGTATGTCATGTTCTCTTTGCCTCCCTTTGTCCCCATCCATTTCCTCTTTTATTTTAATAGTTATAATGTCTGTTTGTCTCGTGTTAGCTCAAATGTAGATAAAAATCCAGGAATCCCTCCTAACCTCTGAGTTATATGTCTTTCTTTCAGTTAGCTTCCCATAGTCTACAGTGCTATCTCAATCATAATACTTATCATACACTGTATATTACTTTACTTGCCTATCTACCCCACTGAAATATAAAGCTGTGAGAGCAGGTACTAGCACAGGCATATAATAGATATTTGATAAATGCTTATTAAATAGATAAGTGGTTTTTTTTGGAGATTGCCTTTTTATGATTTGGATTAACATTTATTTGCAAACCAAATAAAGGTATAGAGAATCAAATTTATTTGCAAACAAATATTGGTATAGAGAATCAAAATTACCTTTTCATTCTGTTAATGTAAATAAAAGTTCTAGAAGCAGAAGTTCTAGGAGTGAAGGAGGGATTTACTTAAGCTAAAGATAAATGGGGGAAACTACTAGGACAGTTTGTCATTAGTGAAGAGAGTGTAAAGAAGAAATTACTTTGAATTAGTTAATGAGGAAATGGCCATAAGTGATTTTAGATGTCACCAAAAGCATGATAATGAGGAAGAAATACTTTAAGCATTCAGAAAAATAATTTAGTTATATAATAGAATCATCTTGATAGTATTTTTTTAAATGCCTACATTATACTTAAAACTCTGTAGAACAATATTAATGATTTGAAGGTAAGGACTAAGTCTAATACTTCTTATATATTCCCTGCAGTGCTCATTATATAAGATTTTAATAAATGATTGATTTCTTCTCTCATTGAGATTACTTTTAGGAACATAAGGCAATTAACATGTCTTAGCTATATAAAGAAAACTACAAATATTTGAGCATTATATAAACATTTTTTGACCTATTAATTGTACATATAGGAATATAGTACAAACAAATAATACTAAGATACATGACAAAATATGGATAATAATAATACTTCCTTGGTTATTTATGAGAATCTACTGATTGTGGATGCAAAGCCTTTCCCACTGCTTAATAATTAACTGCTATTAATATTTATTTTTATATTTTATATTTTCAAAGTTTTTCGTATTTTATATTTTCAAAGTTATTCCTGTAGGGCAAATAAATAATACTGATATACATGATAAGATGTGAATAATAATTATTTTTTGATTATTTATGAGAATTAACCGATAATGGATGCAAAGCCTTTCCCACTGCTGAATAATTGTTAGCTGCTATTAATATTTCTTTTTATATGGTCAAAGTTATTCATATTTTTAAAGTTAAAAATAAACCACTCATAAATTTTTTTAAAAGCCCAACTAGTAAAGAATGAAAAAAAATTAGTCATGAGACTGGTAATCACTTAACACTGATCTCACACTCCATTATATTTTTCTTAAAAATTACAAAATTACAGTAACTGCAAGTGGCAGGTAAATGATCTAATTTATAAATGAATTCTACCTACTGGGAAATTTACTAGGCTACCTTGAGTCAGAGTAGGATTTAAAACTATTGACAGAACAAGATGGAAGAAGAAACTTTATAAAGTCTGACTGTTCAGCTCCTACTGTTCAAATTGGGATAAAAAGTTCAATTGGTGTTAAATGTGTTTACTTCCTATTTTCTGTGATTTACCCTGACTATCTCAAGCAATTTTGTTTATGCAAAATATATTTTCTCATTCAGAAAAAGGAAGTTGATAAGCTTTTTAGCTTTTCATAGGTATTTTGCTGAAAGGTCTATAACATATCTCTGACAGCCTAGCATTTTCATATCTGGATACCTTGGAGATATTGTGAGTTTGGTTCCAAACCACCACAATAAAACAAATATTGCCTAAAGCAAGTCACACAAATATTTTGGTTTCCCAGTGTATATAAAAGTTATGTTTATACTATACTGTAGTCTGTTAAGTATACAATACCGTTATGTCATGTCTTCTTCACTAGGAGTAGGGTCCATGTCAAGAAGCTGCTTTTCTTTGTTCATCCAGAAAAGCAACTCCTCATCCTTTCAAGTTTTATCATGAGATTGCAGCAATTCAGTCATGTCTTTAGGCTCCACTTCAAATGCTGGTTCTCTTGCTATTTGTACCACAATTGTGGTTACTTCCTCCACTGAAGTCTTGAACTCTTCAAAGTCAGCCACGAGGTTTGGAATCAGCTTCTTCCATCTTCCAAACTCCTTTTGATGTTGATGTTTTGACCTCCTCCCATGAATCACAAAATTCTTAATGGCATCACAGAACAAGGAATCGTTTTCAAGAGGTTTCCAGTTGACTTTGCGCAGATCATCAGAGGAATCACTACCTATGACATTTGTATCTTACAAAATGTATTTTTAAATAATAAGACTTGAAAATCAAAATTACTCCTTGAACTATGTGCTGCAGAAACAACACCAATCTCCTAGTACATTTCCATCACAGCTCTTGGGTGACCAGGTGCATTGTCAGTGAGCAGTGATGTTACTTTTTTAGGGAGCATCCAAAAAAGGAATAAGTAGAAATATTTTGGAAGGCATCTTTTTTTCTGCACAGCAGGTCTCAACAATGGGCTTAAAATATTTGTAAACCACGCTGTAAAAAGATGTGCTGTCATCCAGGCTTTGTTGTTGCATTTATACAGCACAGGCAGAGTAGATTTAGCATCATTCTTAAAAGCCCTAGGATTTTCAGGAATGGTAAATGAACATTAACTTCAACTTGAAGTCACATTCTTCAGTATCAACACAACTTGAAGCTACATTAGCCCCTAACAAGAGAGTCATCTTGTTCTTTGAAGCTTTGAGGCTTTGAAGACAGGTGTTGACTTTGCTCCTCTAGCTAGGAAAATTGCTAGATGGTGTCTTCTTCCAATAGAAGGCTATTTTGTCCACGTGGAAAATCTGTGTTCAGTGTAGCCAGCTTCTTCAATGATCTTGGTTAGATCTTCTGGACAACTTGCTGCAACTTCTGTATCAGCATTTACTGCTTTACTTTGCACTTTCATGTTACAGAAATTGGTTCTTTCCTTAAACCTCATGAACCAGCCTCTGCTGGCTTCAGACTTTTCTGCAGCTTCCTCACCTCTCTCATCCTTCACAGAATTGACTAGAGTTAGGGCCTTGCTCTGGATTAGGCTTTGGCTTAAGGGAATGCTATGGCTGGTTTGATTTTCTATACAGACCATTAAAGCTTTCTCCACATCAGCAATAAGGCTGTTATGCTTTTTCAAAAATCTTTCATGTATTTACTGGGATAGAACTTTTAATTTCCTTCAAGAATATTTTTCCTATGTATTCACAACTTGGCTCACTCTTTAGCACAAGAGGCCTAGCGTTCAGACTATGTTTGGTTTAGACATGCCTTCCTCACAAAGCTTAAACATTTCTAGCTTTTCATTTAAAAAGAGAGACATGGAACTCTTCCCTTCACTTGAACATCTAGTGGCCATTGCAGGGTTTAACTTGCCTAGTTTCAATATTATTGTGTATTGTGTCAGAGAAAATAGGGAGGGCTAGGGAGTAGTAGATGCGGGAACAACTACATGGAGCCATCAGAATGCACACATTTATTGATGAAGTTTGCCATCTTATATGCATATAGTTCATTGCAGCCCAAAACAATTTTAGTAGTAACAGCAAAGACCGATAACAGATATAATGAAATGGCTTACAATTCGGTGATGATGGTAGCGGCGGGCTACCTGGAGTGGTGGCTTCCATCATGCCTGCTGCAGCAGGGAGGCATGGCTGAGGCCACACATTCCAAGCAGGAGCTCTGTCCTTTCTCAGTTGGGGAAGGGGCTTTCTGGGTGCTACTACCTCTATCTAAGTCACGGATGCAGACCCAGGTACTCCTGTGTTCTTGGGCCATGGAGCAGGCAGGAGCCCTGCCCTCCTGGGTGCAGCTGTAGCTGCCCAAGTTGTGGCTGTGGATCTGGGTCTCCTGCTGCAGGGAGCAGGCAGGAACCCCAACCCTGAGCACAGCTGCAGCCACCCAAATCTCGGCTGCAGACCCAGACATCCCTGCAATCTTGGGGGCCTGGGAAGACTTCCCCTGCCCTCTCAGGCTCGGAAGTGCCTGCCCCTGCTGCCTGACTTCTCCCTGCTGTTGGCACCTGCTCCAATCTTGGAACAAAGTTTGAGCTGAGCTCGGGTGCTGTCACAGACCGGCCAGGTGTGCATCTGCTCAGGCCAGTACTGACATGCCAGCCCCCTGCCACCGCAGCCCCAGACCCCTTCTGGATTTTGGGCACCAACAAACATAGTAGGGAAGCTGATGAGGGGCTGAGGGCAGCTCCATGTGGGCCTGCAGGCACCCATTGGCACCTACAGCCTGGGCACCATGAATGGCAGCAGGAGGTAGGTTCCTAGGCGGAAGGAGGAGAGTCTGCAGTGAGACCCCATCTTCAGGGAAGGGAGGGCCTGAAGGCTGGTGCTGCCAGTCCCACAGACCAGAGTGGGAGATTGTGGCGCCTTTTCAGGGCTGCCCAGTCAGCATGTAATTCCTCTTTTCTGAGGCCCATGAAAGCCCTGGGCTCTATCAGAGCTGAGCAGATATCAGGACAATCAGCTGCAGAGAGGAGCAACCCATTCCAGGGCCTCTTCTCTTCTGAGAGCTGGGAATTTGATGAGATGACTTGCCTGCAGAGAGGAGCAACCCACTACAGGACCTCCACTCTGCTGAGAGCTGGGAAGACATTGGGACAACCAGTTGCAAAGAGGAGCAACCCATTCCATGGCCTCTTCTCTGCTGAGAGCTGCAGTCGACAGGATGACCTGCTTGCAGAGAGGAGCTTCCCATTCCAGGTTCTCTCTGCTAGGAGTTGAACACTCATCAGGACACCCTGCTTGTGGAAAGGAGCTACCTACTGCCGGTCTCCTCTAAGCTGTTCTATTGCTCAGCAAAGCTCCTCTTTATGTTGCTCACCCTCCACTTGTCTGTGTACCTCATTCTTCCTGTTGCAGGACAAGAACTCAGCTAAGCCCCGTTGAATGGCAAAGCTAAAAGAGCTATAACACAAACAGGGCTGAAACATGCCCCTTGCTCACATATTCCTTTCTCTTTCTCTTCGCCATATTGCAGGCGAAGAGAGAGAAGAGCTGCCACCCATCAGGGGGTAGCCCATATCTGGGAGCTCCCCATGCCAGGTCTGTGACTCCCTCTTTGGGGCCCTGTGGTTCCTGGCATATCCAAGCTTCCAGACGCCACCACTTTCCCCATGCCAGACGTGAAAACTGCTTGCAGTGCACATCTTCTACCTGCATTATTGCAGAGAGCTGATATCGATGCTACTACATGGAGCTTCCTATACTCCTGCAGCAGCTGGTGTGTCTGACTGCACAGTGGCTGGACCCCACACTCACTCACACTCCCCTCAGCACTCCATGCCTGATTCGCTTGTCCTTGGTAGGTATAGGACCCAGGTTGGTAGCATGAGCCGAACACAGAGTGTCAGGCCAAGTGAGTGGAATGAGTCCAGCAGGCCTGAGCAAAAAAACTTGGGTAAAGGCAAGAGAAGTTTCCAGCCAGAAAAGCTACATCCCAAGGATCCTCTAACAGTGAGAATTACTGAAATGTGACACAGACATAAAATGAGCTGTTGGGAGAATGGTGCTGATGGACTTGGTAATCTTAGAGTTGCCACAAACCTTCAATTCGTAAGGTGCAGATGAAAATTGAGTTTGTTAATAAGCTGACCGTGTCTTAGTGGAGAGTCTGCTAGGTTATCTGTGTGACTCAGTGTAATTACCAGGATGCTTAAAATGGTAGTGAGAGGCAGAAGAGAAAGTCAGCACATGTGATGTGAGAACAAGTTGGCCCACTGTTGCTGGCTTTGAAGATGGAGGAAGGGGGTCACAAGTTAAGGAGTGGTTTCTAGACAAGGGTGGCTTCTAGAAGCTGGAAAAGGGAGGGAAGCAATTTCTGCCCTATAGGCTCCAGAAAAGAATGCAGCCTAGCAAACATCCTAATTTTAGCCCAGCAAATCTGATCCCCACAACAGTTAGATAATAAATTTTTTGTTGCTTTAAGCAAAAAAAAAAAAAACAAAAAACAACAAAAAACTCTTAATTAAAAAAAATGCAATATCTGGGAAGTGCAATAAAATGTGGTATGCCTGTAGGTATTTGTTAAGTCTGTTTCCATGTTAATTTGTGTCTATATAGAATGTAAATTCTACGAGGACAATACCATGTCTGTTTTTGTGTCCCAAGAATAGGTCTTGGCATAGACTGATAAATATTTGTTCAATAGATGAATACTTGCAGGCAGCTATATTATAAATGCATATTAGATGATTTAGTTCAAATAAAATTTAGCATGTGTCCTTAGATTTACAATATTAATGAACAGTGTTTCTAATGTCAAATTTACAACTGTGTTCTACTTCTAATCGTTTTCTTTCTTTCCTACTGGATAATCTGGATCTATTTACTGTATCATTCTATCTAAGTTATTCCTAGGTTGTAACTTTGGGAACATCAGGGACTACCTGTAGTACCCTAAAAGGTTCTTATTTGAGTTGTCTAATTTTCACCCAATGAGTGATAATTTTACATATTCAGAGTTGTTCAAAATCTAGATGACTCATGTAAAAAATTGTATCTTAAATTATTTTTCTGTCTTTTTTTGGTCTTTTATTGTCTTTATTGTAAGATTTTTCTAAAGCATAAACTCTAGAGTTGCCTTAAAAGAACAGATCCTATTAAAAAACGGGAGTAGAAAATAGTAGCCGTTGTTTGCTTTTCTTGTTTTAGTGCTGATTTTTTAAATGGAATGTGAATACATACTTACTATATACACGATTCATGCATTTATATTCTTAAAACTTTTAGTTTAAATTTAGAGTATCATAAAACAAATGACTGATATTTTCTACAGTATCAAGAGTATTTTTTTTTCTGTTTTTAATGTATATGTTTAAAGCAAAATTCTATTTTACAAATGAAAAATGTGAAAGCCAGTGTCAACTTCTTGGGTTATTATCTCTGTTTTGTGTTTATTAACATAGTTGTTATGTTACTAGTATACATTTAACAATAAAATGCTTTCTATTATATGAGTACAGCATAATATTCAGTTAAACATATCTGTTATAGTTCATCAAAATAACATCCACTGAATGTATTCTGTTGATTAATCAAACATCTCCTCTTTGTCTTTTTGGGTAACAGCATGCTCCTACTTCTCTTTAATTAAATGACCTTACCTTATATTTGTCTTGACTGGCTTCTGTTTACAGAAATTGTAAACCAGTTGAATGCTCTGAGCAGCTTAGATGAAGATCAAGATGACTGCATAAAGCAAGCAAATATGCCTTCAGCTAAATCAGCCAGTTCCTCTGAAGGTCTAAGAGCTTTCCTCCTTTCTTTCTGCTTCTGATTGCCTGTATTTACTGTGACCTGCTACCTCTTGACTTCTGTCTGTACTTAGCTGTCAGTTTTGTCTTTGTGATTTTCCTTGAATGTTTTCTTTGGTAATTTGTAGTGCACCAACAGGCAACAAGATAACAGAACTTACCTTTAGCAAAGTCTTGTGTCAGGATGCTTGATAGTGATTTTAAAACATTTTCTAAGATAATACTTGGTCACATAACATGCTATTTCTTTAGTGTGTTTATATGTTATAAATATATTGTTTTTAGAATGTTTGCTTATAATAAGCCCATTTCAGTTAGTCATGTTTGGGAGTGAAGAATGTTTTTTCTAAAAATCTATGTCAACACTTTTTTTTATTGGATCAAATTAAATTGAGATGAAAGTTTCTTTAGTATAATTCATTATCTGACATAATTTTCAATTAATATGCAACTGTTTGTTTTGCTTTATTTGAAAATGTTGGTATGCTACAAAATACTTGAATGGCATTCTGTCATTGGTAAAATGCTATATACTATTATTTGCAGGTATTATTCATGTGAATTTTTACCATTTGAAATGTTTCACGAATGATCAGTACTTATGCTTAACTGTAACATGGAACTAACCCATATGTTTATTTTCAGAGCTTATCAACAAACTTAACTTCTTGGATGAAGCAGAAAAGGATGTGGCTACTGTGAATTCAAATCCATTTGATGACCCTGATGTTGCAGAATTAAATCCATTTGGAGATCCTGACTCAGAAGGTAGCAAGTTTTTCTCTACTTTTAAAGTCTTTGTATAGTCAAGTTGAATTATAAGGGCAGGAAAATATTTTCTTAAGAAACTAACAAAAAAAATTGTTGTTTATAATGATACTGTTACTGTGTTCAATACCACTTGGAGTTGATCAGCAATTCTGGGTCACTTCTGTGGAATTACTTTTAAAGAAATAAGAATGCCTTACTTAAACATTTACATGGGGCTTTACAAGTCTCTTTCGTTTGGTCTACCAAGTAAGGTCAGAATATGGGATGTACTGATTTTGGGGTGGTAGAGGCAGCTTCTCTCTGTGGTTCATTTTCCCTGACGCTCAGTCTGATAAGCACTTCTGCCCCTAACTCTGTGTCTCTCTGGCTGAGAATTCTCTAGCTGAGAATTAGTAGTAAGAGTGAGTTATGCATATGAAAACATGGAGCAGAGAGAAGGTTAAGGATCACTGCTATTATATATACGGCTTACTTGTGAGGTATACAACCAGCGAATTTTTTTTTTTCTAGAGTCATTTTTCTTATCAAGTAGTTTTGAACTCGTAAAGCCTGGCTAAGGGCTGTTGCAGAAGTGAGACTTCTATTTAATTAAACTCTGTTTGCTTAACATAAATGCAAGAATGATTAACCACTGCTTACATCTTTTTTGACTGCATCTATGAAATCTTCATGAGTTTTAAATAATTTTGCTACTGCCTGTCATGGTGAAAATGAGGTTTTTAGCTTTAAGATTCACTGTGTGGTAGCAATATCATTTTGTAATTCTTTCTCCTTCTCCTCTTCCTTTACTTTCTCCCTTCTTACCAGACTCCAAATTGTTAATAGTACGTTTGTATTCATGTGTTTTTATTTTGTTTGAGGGCTGTATATTATGAATGTATTTTAAATCTTAAAAAGATTACAATAAATCTTAGAGGCAGTAACTACCTCTTTTCATAGATTAGGAAGCTGAGACCCAAAGGAGTTAAATGATTTTACTATAGGTAAATGGAGGTGGATTTGGAGCTAAGATTCTTAATCAGTTATCTTCTATTGACCACACAACTTCTTGATTTCATATTACATACAATTAAGTATATTGAGTTTAAAAATATTTACAAAATGTTTCGAGACATTCAATACTTGAACTTCCTATTTTCAAATCAAGTTTTCTAAATGTAAGTCTGTTATCGGAGGTATAAAAGAGAGTAGCAGACAACACGTAAGATCATATTTCTATGTAGAAGAGGTAAGCCAGCCTGATTTAGAATCTTTAATTATACCTGTAAATCTAAACAAATATGTGTCAACCAGTGTTCTCTTTAAATATATCCCTATTAGAGTCTTTGGGAAAAGTATATATATATATATATATATATATATTTTTATTTTATAAAAAGAATGAAAGAGAAAGAAAGAGGAAGAGATTTTAGAAAAAGAGAGAAAAGGAGAAAGAAAGAAACAGCAAAAGAAAGAAAATGAAAGAGAAAGAGGAAGAGATTTTAGAAAAAGAAGAGAAAGAAAGAAACAGCAAAAGAAAGAAAAAAGAATGAAAGAGAGAAAGAAAGAGGAAGAGAAAGAGATAGAGAGAATGGGATTCTTGATTTATTGCCCAGGCTAGAATACAGTCCAAAAATGGGTATTCAAAACGTCTTTTATGCCAATAATTGTGTTTAACAATGGAGACAGGAAGGAATAGGGGATGAAAATAACAAATAAGCAGCCAACCAATATTTTATTTAAACCTGTGGAATGCTATGCAACTGCTGAGGAATGATTTACTTCCACTTATGTGGTCACTTTTAAAATAGGTGTAATGTGATACTGAGAAAAATGTATGTTTCGTGGATTTGGGGAGGAGAGTTCTGTAAATATTTGTTAAGTTTGCTTATTCCAGGTCTGAGTTCAAGTCCTGGATATCCTTGTTAATTTTCTATCTCGTTGATCTGTCTAATATTGACAGTGTAATGTAAAAGTCTCCCACTATTATTGTGTAGGAGTCTAAGTCTCTTTGTAAGTCTCCCTCTTTCTCTTCCTCTTTCTTTCTCTCATTCTTTTTTTTCTTTCTTTTGCTGTTTCTTTCTTTCTTTCTCCTTTTCTCTCTTTTTCTAAAAAAAAAACTTTTATATATTATAAAACAAAATTTAATGATATTTAATGTTTTAAGGTTCTAAATAATTTTATTCTTTTCAATGTCTTCTCTTCAAAAGAGATATTTGAAATATATATATACTCATATATATATATGAAAATATGTATGAGTATATGAAATATGTATACTCATATGTGAAAATATATATATATGAGTATATGAAATATATATATACTCATATATATGAAAATATATATGTGAGTATATGATTATATATATATATATGAGTAGTATTGTATGTGTAGGAGAGCAGAGAAGCCATATTTAGAGCACTATGGTTTCTTTTGAAAATAGAAGTTCCATGGGGACAGGAGTTCCTAAGTACATTTTCTTGTTTGTACTATTTCACTATTATTTTTAGGCCACAATAGTGAAAATGAATTTAAGAATTCTAATTCTCGGCTGTTGGACTATAGGTCTGCACCTAATACAGCATCAGCCTACCATCATACGGATCTTTAAGTATCTCTATTTCTTAGAGCAGTCAAAATCTATGATAAAGAATCCATGCTCATATTCCTTTTATATATTCAATAAAAGCATCATGGGAAACTCACATTTTGCCTTTTTTCAAGTGAGGCACGCAGCAAGCTACACTTATTATACAGTGCATGCCATAATGTGTGTTGCTATCTACTCCATGAGAAATTGTCTCATTATTTTCACACTAACAGATGGATCTCCAGCTGCTCACATTTCTTAAGCTTTTAGGATCTCTTAGGCAATGCAAAATATTTTTATCCTATTTAAATAAAATATTTTTAGTTGGTTTTTTATAACTGATAACCTACCATTGCATTCATATGACATTTTTTTTACCTTACAACAGAAAAACTCTAGGATGTGTGAGTTACATAGTTATCTGGCAAAGCAAAGTTAATAGCTTTCTTCGATTTTTTTCTTGATATGACACGAATGGGTTTTTTATACTAATGGCTTATTTACAATAATCTCCTTTCAGCAGCTTGCCCTGGAGCAACATGAAAATACAATTAATATAAAAGTTTACCAGCACAGTGACTCACAGCAGATGAAATTCACAATCTCCAAATTACAACCTCTTTTAATAGAGTGCTACTCCCTTGGTTCACAGCATGTAAAAATCAGAAGCTGTTTGCAATTGTTCTAGATTTGGATGATTCATTGGTTTATAAGAAGATAACGCACTTCTGTGGAGCCTTCCTTTGTGAACCTAGAATATATCAGGCTGCTTGCCTACTACCTGATCTTCAAAAATCTACTCAATCTCATTTTTCCAGAAAGGTCTGTTTCATGAATATTCTACTAAGGTGCCATTGTAATCCTTTATATAATTTTTCAAGAATGCTAAATAAACTATGGCTAATGCATTTGGTTAAATGTCTTGGTAAACATCCATGGAGCACTAATATATGCCAGGCACTGTGATACACAGGGAAGACAGAAAAATAAGTAAGACGTAATTACTGTATTCAAGATGAGCAAGGTTCCACAGTTACTGCTATGTAGCCACTTCTTGAATGCAGGACTGTATAACTTCCTGCTTTAGGGGCATCTCTTATCACCAAGCTGATGCATAGAGACGGAATAGCTCACTCTGACACTCTCTGATCCTCATGAGATAAAAGCATGAAGAAGCTGTCACATCTGAAATTTTAAAAGCAAAATAGACTTCAGCATGTATTACCAAATTTTCACACATTGTGAAAGCTGACAAACTGATTCTTATTCAACAGTGTATTAATGATCTCCTAAAGCCACCTTCTCTGGAAGATGTCTTTCATAACACATCATATAATATACTTCTGCAATGTTATATTTCTTTTGAATGGCACAGATCTCAAACCATTGTCATTTTTTAAAATACATTTTGGGATACCTGTGCAGAATGTGCAGGTTTGTTACATAGGTATATACCTGCCATGATGATTTGCTGCACCCATCAACTCGTCATCTACATTAGGTATTTCTTCTAATTCTATCCATCCCCTAGCCCCCGACCCCACAGCAGGTCCTGGTGTGTGATGTTCCCCTTCCTGTGTCCATGTGTTCTCATTGTTCAACTCCCTGTTATAAGTGAGAACTTGCAGTGTTTGGTTTTCTGTTCCTCTGTTAGTTTGCGGAGATAATCGTTTCTAGCTTCATCCATGTCCCTGCAAAGAACATGTACTCATCATTTTTATGGCTGCATAGTATTCCATGGTGTATATGTGCCACATTTTCTTTATCCAATCTATCATTTTTAAGTGGAGTTATGTAAGCTAATGGTATATCCTTTTCAAATTTACCATTAATTTTCAACTTTTTAATGCATGCTATATGTGTTTATCTGGCTGTTCACGTACATTTTAAATCCTTTTTAATATGACAATAAAAACTAAGCACATTATTTTCTTTAGCATAATTTTACTAGTTCAGATTCAAAATTCTTAAATAAAAAGTTAGCCTGAGTTGCAAAAACAAATAGTTTAGGATTAACAAGTCATTTTGTAAATGGAAAAAGGGTTATAATAGTTTTATTTTTTCAAAGTAATCAAATTCATTTACTTTCACTATGTTTTATAATGTTTACTGATTCAATAATACTTATAAATGAATAGAATAATTACAAAAACTTTATTAAGAAGCCATTATGTATCAGACATATGCTGGATGCATGATAAAGTAGAAATATTTCCTGCTTTTGGAGTGTTCATCTGCTAGAGGAGAAGGTTGACTTATAAGAAAAAAATAAAGGAAATAATTATAGATTGTTAATGTGATATTAAAAACAAATAAGTATTTTGAAGTAAATGATGAGAAGGACACGCTTGATATGGGTTTAAGTTCTCCTACGAGATATTTGATGTAAACCCTGAAAGGGAAAATAAATGTAGCCGTGGGGGAAAACAGAAATGTGAAAAAAAAATGCATTTCAAGAATGGGAAGAAATGTGAGCAAAAACTTGAAATATGCAAGGAAAAGTATGAAGTAGAATGAAAGGTGGGCATAAAGAAAGAGCATCAAAATAAGCTAAATAATTTAGGCAAGATGAAGAGTAATCAGGACTCTTCTAGCCAAGGTAATGGTTGGGATTCATCTCAAGTAAGGGAAGAAATTAAAGGACTGATTTTAAGCTACAGTGGGACATGGTCCAATGTAACTGTTTTTAAAGATCCTTTTACAGTTAAGAGAATGAAAGTGCACACAGACATGTTGGGAAACAAATGTAATAACCTGTTTTTACTCTGTAGATTTCCTGCTTAAAGTTACATCAGAAACTGTATTTTTCTATTGTGATCACCTGTTGATTTATATGTTATATTCTTATCCCAGTTCAGTATTTTCTCTGGCTCCTGAAAAATATCATTAGGTTCACTATAAATAAAATGTCAAAGAGAGTATCTTTTAACGTTTTTTTTTTTTTTTTTTTTAGGCGAGGTGTTGTTCTGTTGCCCAGAAGGAGAGTAGTGCGGTGGCATGATAATAGCTCACTGCAGCCTAGACCTACTGGGTTCAAGTGATCTTTCCACTTCAGCCTCCTGAACAGGTGAGAATACAAGCACATGCCACCACCCCTGACTAAGTTTTTAAATTCTTCATAGAGACGGGGGTCTTGCTTTTTTGCCCAGGCTGGTATTGAACTTCTGGCTTCTAGTGATCCTCCTGCCTTGGCTGCTTAAAATGCTGGGATTACAGGTGTAAGCTACAGTACCCAACCTTTTAAGTGTTTTTTATTGTCATGGATAAAGAAAATTGTACAACTTGAAAATATTAAAATTGAGGTTTGCACAGAAATATCTAAAAGAGCAGCCATTGTAAGAGAATGCTTAAATTACAATGACTGTATTTTACCTAGAAAGTTGAAATATGTCTGAGCTGTAGAATTCCTAATAACATGAAAATATATTGGCTCTTTTAGTTTCTTTCTTAAAACTAAGCAGTTTTTGTCATGAGACTATTGTTTATGGTCCTGATCTGTATTGCTTTGTGACTCACATTCAAGTTACTGAGATCAAAAAGAGTAAATATATTGCTTTCCATTCAAATTGATCTCCAAATTGAACATGGCCACAAGTTCAAACTAGCTTTTCTTTGAGACTGTGTTATAATTATATGTAAATATCCACAAAAGTCTTTAGCAATGTGGCTTTGTTTTGCTAAAACTCTCTTAAATGAAGGATTTCTGTTTAAGGAAAATAATATGTAATTATAACTTGGTCTTCTGGGATAGTTTTTTCCTCTTTTCACCAAGGGAAGTAGGAACGGGTGATTTTAAGCCTATGCTGGGAGGACAGAGACAATGAGGCACCTAAGAAATAAGTAAATTTGAAGTTCTCGTTTTGTGTTTGTTTTATATTTTAAAAGATTATTTTCTTTGCTTTCAGAATTCAATGCTCTGATTTCTATATTAGAAAATGGCCTCAGATAGAATGTGCTTATAGGTAAGGCACTTTCCTACTCAGAATAACGAGCTTAACAACAGATACTGTGTTCAATGGCTCTTCAGGGACCATCTTTCCTGTCCAGAAGATGCATTTTTCCTTTGCCAGTCTCCAATCCAGAAGGCATAGGAGTGGAAATTGTATCTGTTTATCGTCTAAAGATATGGAAATTTAATGCTTAACCCTGTACAACCATCTTCCATACTCTCGTTTGCTTTCTCCACTCACATGCCCTGTCTGGTAGTGAAGAGCTCAATAATTAACCACTTGTTATAGAGACAGACATCTCAAAACTAAGGGCCCATGGAGAGACTCAAATAGCTTACCCTTTTCACATTTAATCAGATTAATTAGGTCTCATTATAATCTGCCCAACTATCCATTTTATTTAGTAAAACTCACTTGATAATAGAAAAATATTTTCTGTAACTTTTATTGTGACTCATTAAAATAATCTTCATTTTTAAAATAATTTTAATGATAATACACTAGTCAAATAGGAATGCATGTTAGTAAAACTCTCATTAATCTCTAACTCAGAGGGATATAATTATTAAATAAAAATTTCTAAATATTTTTTAAAAATTATTTTTATTAAAAAAGAGCAAATTATATTGTTAATTCTTTCTAGTTAGAAATAATTAATTTTATAATGTGTTATTTTTCCTGTAATTATAATTTCAAAAATGATTATTCAAATAGGCATCTAAAATTATTATTAGGAAGTATGGTTTTATGGTGTCTGAGGAATACTAAATTTTAAAACATATTTTAATTATTTGATTTGTGGGGCCAGTTGGATCAAGAGGAATAACGGAAGATGAGTAGGAAATGTGAAAAATCTCTTTGTGATACAACAATGCAGAAAAAGAAAAAAGGGACAGAAGGAGAGAGATAAGAAAGAAAGCAAACAAGTTACAAAGCAGGAGAGAAAAGAGAAAATAAATAATTTTATAAGATTAATTTAAGATTAACTTTTGGGAAAGAAAATTTGAATTTTTAAAAGAAAGCAAGTGATTAGAAATATAAAATACATCTTATATAATTTTTAAAAGATCTGATCTTTCCAATAAGAATATAAAGGTTATATATAAAATTCATATTACAGATCAGAAAAATGTTAGGTGTATATTTTATATATATGTATAAATCTGTTATTGAGAAGACACAGTGATAGTGTTATTACAATTATTCCTTTAGGAAGTTTAATGTATATATACATACATGTATATATTTCTAAAAATAGTGAACACAACTTTTTTGCCTTAATATTTTACTTTCTCTATCAGGTATTCAAAGATCTACACTTTTCCTACATCTTGAAGAAGATGTAGTTTTCCTTCACTGTGCCATGTTATTTTTTGCCCTTGGAATTTTGCCATTTCTTCTGTATACTCATCTTTGGGAATATGAATGCAAATATGTACATAGCAAAATCTGTCTGAATATTTTATTTTGAGATTTTCAGTGTGAATAATGTTATATTTCACTTTACACTGTCCACTTGGCAATCAATAAGCATCTCTTATAAGAATTCTAATTCTGAGAATCTTAAGTTTCTATTAAATCTACTATGCCTCTATTAAATTAAATGGTAACTTCTCTTACACTCCTTCAAGGTTCTTGGCAGTTGAAATTTACAGAATACTCAAAACTCCGCAGTCCTGAGAATATTCTATTATCATAGGTTTTAATGCCACTGCCTCAATTTTCAGAGTATATTTCATAAAGACTATACTCTCCAACAGGCAGATTTATGATTCATGATTTATGTCCTTACCAAAAAGATCCCCTCATTAGTTTTAGATTCAGAGTAAATGCAGAAGGTGAAATACTGACAGGAACTGTGTAAAAGGAAAAACATTTCATCTCAAAACCCAAGTGTAAAATATTTCAGTTGGTATAAAACTTATATTTTCATTCTAGGAAATTAGGATTAAAATCTTGCTGAGTTAATGGGCTTTATTTCAACTTGCAGGTGGGCAAGCTCAATATTATTAAAACAGCGATGGCTCAGAGTTGCCTCTTTTGATTAGCTTCCATGTTTTACCTTAGGGTAAATTCTTGACAGATTTTGGAAATTGATAGATTATCTATATTTTCACAGTGTTAATGATAGTTTGGGTGGGTCTACCATTTACATTTAGAATTATAAACAATTGCCATTTTATTGGTAAATTCAGTGATAACTTAAAAAAATCAGTTTTAGGCTAAAATTGTTTTTAAACTTAAAAAATAAATATTACTCTCTTATACTCATGTGGGGATTATTGCAACTTAAATTACTCATCGACTGGATTACTAGATAAAATGCTTTGTGATTGGGCATCTTCATATCTAGAAGGAAAAATGTAGGCAAGGTGGATAAATGTATTTCCTTTAAATTTTCATAGCACTTTAAAATTCACTAAGTATGTATATGGGCATTGCCAAATTTTATCTGTGAAACAACAGAATATTATTTTCATATCTATTTTACAAATGGGAAAATTGACATTCTGAGTGAAGCACTGCCTTATACAGAGTTGGACAGTGAGGGAAAGAATTGTAAATCAGAATAGTTTATTCCCACAGAATAGTTCTGCAGAGCTTGTTTGTCCCATAATATCCTAGACATGATGTCAGGTCTTGAGGAAACACATAAATCACATGTCATCCTTCAACTTCCCATTCTTTGTTTCCCTTTCTTCTGTAATGGCAAAGGCAGCTCTGTGACATCAGGGACAACAGTGCCTAGAGGCCTCAGCTGGCTGCAGGCTTTCAATTTGGTATGAGGGCAATACCACTCTGCCTCTCTCAGCCTCTGACCCATCCGATGTCCCTGTCTGCACAGGATATATTGGTTGCTGTGATACTGAAACATTTCATCTCTGCTTCTGTGTGATATCCCTTTCAAATTCATATGCTTTTCTTGAGCCGAAAGGTTGCAATTGAAATTAAATTATGAAACCAGGTAGAGCCATTTCAACTGATGGGCCATGAGCTAGTCATCTAGCCCCAAGTTTTGACTCCTTTTTCTATTACCTACAGTACCTATTACAATGCTTTCTATGCAGTTGTAGCCACGGAATGAGAAAAGGGATAGATCAGAGTGTTTATTATTTGCAAGATAAGCCAATTTAATCATTAGTTACCTTTTTGTTCTGGATGGAATATGGAAGCAGTGGCTCCTTTTTTCACAGTTAGCTTTACTTCTTCTGGAATACTAAGGGCTTAAGCCCTATGCTTTTATGAGTCTTCAAAACAATCTGTATTTGAAATATGAAAATACTATCTACTTGAGGGAAATAGTTCAATCAGTATATATATTACATTGAATATTAGAACTTGGTATTACTTTAATTGTCAAGTACGATATAAGAGAACATTGCAACATGCAAATACAAATAATCATGGGATATTGTCAAGCAGATTGGTACTCTGGCCTATAGATGCTAACATATAATTAACCCTCTTTCCTAAGTGAGAACTTAAGCCAGGACACATTAAATGACTGGAATTACTTCAAACTGAGTAGTTCAGTGCAAATAAGAATTACACTGCTTTCTCAATTAGTTCAGAATTCCTATGCCATTTTAATGCATGTGGGTTTGAAAGTAATGCTTTTTTTTCCTTCTGAAGGACTTATAAAAGCAGTTTGTAGTGAGTCAAAGTAGATTAGTAGGAAGATGAAGTAGATGCACTTTTGCTTATTTTCCTAAGTACAACTTAAAAACACGTTATGTTAATATAAGTTACATTTATATATGTAAAACATAAAAACCTGAAAGATGGAGAAGAGATGGCAGGAAGGCAGACTGGCTAGGAATCATGGAATTAATTGTGCAGTGATATCCTTAGGTTTTACTTTTTCATCATGTATCCTAAATTGTTTGCTAGAGAAGGTGATAACCTGAAAGCACCAAAAAGGTTCAGACAAAAACAAAAAGAAAAACCTCCCCAAAGCCTATTGTTTATATCCAAATACCAGGAAAAGGGCAGCTGAGCATGATAGAAAACCTTTAAGCTCTACTTGCAGTTCTGTGGTCAAACAACAAGCAAAAACTCTGGTCCCACCCAGCCAAGCCAGCAGAGTGCAAACGAGAAGCCTTGCTTACTGCACTGCTAGCTACCCCAAACACATCAAAATTTGTGAGACACAGATAAAATGGCCACTAGAGGGAAATGTAAAGCACTAAATACATACATCTGAAAAGAGAAAAATCTCTCAAATCAATAATGTAAGCTCTTTTCTAATAACTAAGAAAGTGAAGTGCAGAATTAATCCTATGCAACAGAATGAAGGAAATAATATATGATCAGGTTGAATAAATTGAGAACAAAGGAAAATCTTTAACGACAGCCATGTTGGTACTTTGAAAAAATCAATAAAATAAGCCTTTAGCTAGACTGACAAAAACAGAGACAGACACAATTTATGAATATCATGAATGAAATAGAGAATATCACTAAAGACTCTATAGATACCAAAAGGATAGTAAGATAATATTACAAATAACTCTATACACATAAATAACAACTTAGATGAAATACACCTATTTCTACAAAATAAAAAGAAAACATCAACTACCAAAATTCATTCAATATGAAATAGGTCATTTGAATAGCCCTATAACTAGTAAGGAAATCGAGCTGGATATTCAGATTGCTGCCCGGCCAGTTCAAAGTCCTCACACCTCCGAGTCAACAGGCAAAGAAGAAAGTTACTGTGTGGTCGTGGTGTTTGATCCTGATTACCTAGGGGAAATTGGACTCTTACTCCACAATGGAAATAAGGAAGAATATACCTAAAATATAAGACATAACTTAGGGCACTCCCTATGATTAAAGTTAACAGTAAACTTAACAACCTGATTCAAGCGAGACTACTAACAACCAAAAACTTTCAGTAATACAAGTTTAGATCATCTCACCAAGTAAAGAACCATAACTAGCTGAGGTGCTTGCTGAGTGCAAAGAGGATGCAGAATGGATTAGAAGAAGGTAGTTATAAATACCAGCTATGACCCCATAATTACTTACGGAAGTGATAGGACTGTAACTGTCATGAATATTTCTTATTTTGTTACAAATATGTTTGCGTGTATGTGTGTGTATCTCAAATATCTTTGTTTTCTTCTCTTATCACCTTGTCATAGAACATAAGATGTATTGACTTCATATCACAACATTTAAGTAATGTTAACTTGTGTTGTAGTATTTTAGTACAGGATATGAAGGAGGTGAATGACATCTCTCAAGGTCTTTGCATCCTTTGGCAAGAGTTAGTGCATTTGTGGTTGTATGCTGGGTACTTGTAACGTGAAAAGCAGAAATATGACTTTGTTATTGTCTTTGCTTGAAGATTTACTATGGACTAAAGAAATGGGTCGCAAGTTCATAAGGTTTGGACTTTTGATGTTTAATTTTATATTTAAATCAAGGTTTACTTGTAAACTAGGTATATATAAAGGCTAGGACATGGTATTTCATCAAATACTGGTCTAGATGTTGTTTTGTAGTTATTTTTCAGATGAGATGACCATTTAAAGTAGCAGAGTTTGGTAAAGGAGGTTAACTTCCTTAATATAGAAAGGCTTTATTCAACTCCTTGAGGCCTTAAAAAGAAAAGCTTGGCTCCCCTGAGGGTGAGAGAATTCTCCCTGCAGTCTGTCTTCAGACTCTAGCTGCGAAATAAGTTTTTCCTTGGTCACCCTGACAGCTTACCCTGCAGATTCTGTACTTACCAGCTTTCATGGTCATATGAAGCAATTTCTTGACATAAATTTCTTTCTCTCACCTCTCTCTCCATTATATTTCTGTTTATTAGTAATAAATATTTGAACACAATGTTATTTACAATTTCTCAAAACAAAATGAAATATCTAGATGAAAATCTAGTAAAACACGTACAGGGTTTTTATATTGAAACTATAGAACTTTATGAAGTAAATTAATGAAAACCTAAATAAATGAAGAAATACACTTTTTTCATTGATTGGAACATTCAGAATGGTAATTATGCCAATTTTGTCTAAATTGGCACACACTTAACATAATTCTTACAAAAACTTGAGATACCGGTTTGATAAAATTCCTATCAAATTTTAAATAATACTATTCTAACATATATATGGAAAGGAGATGGAACTAGCAGTGCTGAAACAATTTTGAAAAAGAGTAAAGTGGGAGAAAGCAGTCTACTAATTTCAAGTCTAATTTTCTAGTCACAATAATCAAAACAGTGCTGTTTTGGTGGCAGGATAGACATATAGTTCAATAAAAAACAGGGAACTCAAACAGTCCCATACAAATTCCCATTTGCTTTTTGACAAAAGTGCAAAAGCAATTCAGTGTAGGAGAGATAGACATTTTAATAAAATTTGCTGGAGCAATTGAACATCCATATATAGTAAAATGAATTTCAGTCGAAGTTTCAAAAGTTATTAAAAATTAATTTAAATTGGATCATGGACTAAAATGTAAAATTATCAAACTTTTAGATTAAAAACTTAGAATAACATTCTTTAGGCAATAGAGCAAGGCAAAGTGTTCTTATATTTAACATCAAAAGTATAATTCATAAAAGGAAAAATTGATAATTGGACTTCATCAAGATTAAAAGTTTGGCCCTACAAAAGATATTATTAAAAGGATGAAAGAAGAATTTGAAGATTGGGAGAAAATATTTGCAAACCATACATATAATAAAAGGCTAACATCTAGAATATAATTTTCAATATCCAACAGTATAAAAGAAAAAAAACGCAGTTAGAAAATGGGCAAAAATACAAAAATAGGTAATTTACCAAAGAAGTCATATTCAATTAAGCACATGAAAATATATTCAATATAATTAATCATTAAGGAAATGCAAGTCAAAACTGTAAGGGGGTATCACTTCACACCTAGCAGAATGGATACAGTAAGTAACAATGATATCAGCAAATACTAGGAAGGATTTAGAGAAATTTACTCACAGTTACATTGGTGGTGAAAATGTAAAATTGCACCACCAACTTGGAAAACATTTTGACAATTTCTTACCAAATTAAACATGTAACTATAATATGATACATTGCAGCACTACTGAGCATTTATCCTAGAGAAATAAAAATTTATGTTTATGCAAAAGCCTGCTCACAAGTGTTTGTTTATGGTAGCTTTACACATAATAGCCCAAATCTAGAAACCACACAGATGTCTTTCAAAAGGTGAATATTTAAAAAAATTATGATACCATGGGCTACCATATAACACTACTCAGCAATGAGAAGGAATAAACAACTGATGCATGCAGCAACTTGGATCTATCTCTGGATAACAGTCCTGCATTAAAAAAAATAAAGCCAAACCCAAAAGGTGAAATGCTGTGTAATTCCACTTGTTTAACATTCTTAAAATGACAAAATTATAAAAATGATAAACCTATTAGTGGTTGCCAGGAGTGAAGGCACAGGAACACTTGGGAGGCAAGGAGATGTGACTACAAAAGGGAGACATGAGAGATCTTTGTGGTGATGAAAATATTCTATATATTGACTGTGTCAGTGTCAATATTCTGATTATAATATTGTTCTATGATTGTGCAATATATTGTCTCTGGTCTAAACTGGCTAAAGGGCAGATGAGATCTGTCTGTATTATTTTTTAAATCAACATGTGAAGCTACAGTTAACTTGTTTAAAAAAAATCAGTACTCTTATAGCAAGTTATGTGATATAAACATTTCTCATAAGCTTCCTATACACATTTTTCTAAATTGAATCAAGTTTAAATGTAATACTTGAGCTCAATTTTTAAAGAATCCCTGAGAAAATCTCATCCTTACTTAGATAAAATATGAAAATCTTGATTTAAATATTGGATGAATTTCCATTTTTTAAATGTGTTGTTTGTTAATGAAAGTTTTCTTATGCTTTTATAAAGTAACATTGTCATTGTGACATGCAGAGAGGTATATTGCTTGGCAGAAAACAATGCAGGATTTTCAGAATCCTTTTCCTCTATCTTGGATTCTCAGTGTGCCTACAGGTCGTATCTTTTTGGTGAGTGCATCTTGCATAAAGTGTCTTTGCGTGCTATGCATGCCAATATATGGCTAAGATCATCCAAGAAGCCATTTAGATGGTATCTGTATGTACTGAAAACAAGCAGCTCATTTTTCAGCGGTGGCCTCAAAAGAAAAATATCACTGTAGAATAGCAGGTTAAATTTGGATTTCAATTTCTGTGGAAGACAATAAAATATTTCAGAGCCTAATTAAGGGTAAACTCTGGATAGCAAGTAGAAGTGGTATAATGTAGTCTTAGGTCACTGTATAATACTGTAATAAGTATTTTAAAAAGCAGTGTGAGAATTGTCTAATCAAATTTGCTAACAATATATCCATTGTATTTATTAAAGTAAGATTGATAAAGCAGGAATGCATTTAAACTATTCTTAGAAAATAAAAATATTGTAAGTTATTTATATAATTCTGCATTCTTCATGGGACATGCTGATTAATGTTCTTTAACCATTCAGTGTTAGCCCAATTTCATATATGGTAGGCCCAGTGTAATAAGTGAGTTTATTGGAGAGAACGTTGCCTTCTGAAGAACTCTAAAAATTTCTTGCATGTTGCCACTTGATCCAGTTATAATTGAATACTTAAATTAGCTAGAGACTTAAGTGTCATCTTTTATTGGAGGCCAGTATAATGCTGAGTATTAGCATTTGGATCAAGTTCTGTCTTTTGTGTGGCACATCCTTCACTGAGAACTGTAAGGAATTTCAAAGATTTGAAACTGTAAAGTATATGAATTTGCTAATTAAAGGCCAATTATTGCCAGAAAAAGGTTTTACCAAAGCTTGGCAAATTAGAAAATTTCACTGATATCAGATCCCTCCCTAATTATGTGCATATTAGCAAAGCAAATAGTTCTATTAATCAGGTCAACACTGTTGTATATGAAGGACATCATTTTCTGATTAATTTATGAAAATTGGGTTATAATGTAAATTGTGAGTTCACGCTCATCTGCAAGAGGTGTAATGGCATAGCATCACTTATCTATGACTTGACGAGTAACACCTTTAATTAAAAGAGCCAAAACACATTGCATTTGCTATGCTATAAATTTTCATTTTAATGATCTCCAGCGGAATTGATGGGTTACATCTTATTTCTATTCGCCCAAGAGTTGAGAAGGTTACCACAGGTCTCAATTTATCATGAAGGAGGATCTATCTTTTGTATAGTGTGGAATAAATCATAAAATGGGTTGAAACCAGGACCAAAAATAGATTATTCATTTCAATCAATTATGTTAAAGTCAGATTATAGATTCAGATATACAGTGAAGTAATAACATTTTAGAAATCCTGTTAGCCTGCATATTATCCTGTAAATAGCCATATCATTTCTGTCAAAAAGAAATTTTTGAGTGGGACCTTCTAGGTACGTAGCTTTAAAACTAATACGTACCAGAAAATTATAGAAGCTACTCGAGACATTGGATGTGTATTTCAACTAAAAGTCGACACTATCCACTTGGTATTCTACAAAGTACTCAAGTATTATTTTTTCTTTCCATTAACTGTATTCCCAAATTGAAAGATTTATGTTTTTTTCATTCACAGAGTTCAGTGTCCACTAACGTAGATCTGTCCACTTCCATGCTCAGAATCTGTGAAATCCTAGTTACTCTAGGACTTACCCACAGAAAACTTTTTGTATGTCCTTTCTTTCAAGGAATATTCCTGCAGCTGAGGATTGTAAGAAACAAATTAGTTAGATGTTCCTAAATTTATAATCTTTAAAAATAATTTCATGGAGTGATTAAAATTTTTTTTTCATTATTGTCTCTCTTTTTTTTTTTTTGAGACCAAATCTGGCTCTGTTATCAGGCTGGAGTGCAGTGGCACAATCTTGTCCTCTGCAACCTCCAACTCCCTGGTTCAAGCAATTCTCCTGCCTCAGCCTCCAGAGTAGCTGGGATTACTGGCACACACCACCACACCCAGCTAATTTTTGTATTTTTAGTAGAGACAGGGTTTCACCATGTTGGCCAGGATGAACTCCATCTCCTGATCTCATGATACAGCCACCTCGGCCTCCCAAAGTTCTGGGATTACAGGTACAAGCCACTGCACTCGGCCTTATTATCCTTTATGAAATGTATTTTGCTTTGTTGAAAATCCAGGGTTTAAATGTTGGCTCCATTATTTAGAACTCTCTATAACTTGAATAAATCTGTGAAAATAGTTTGCTGATATATCATTTAATTTATATAAAGAATATAGAACTGTATTCAACATACTGTAAATTTCAATAATTATTAAGTTTTTTCTTGAGTATACATTTACATTTTCCTAATTTTAATTATTATATAAAATGCATAATGCATATTTGAAACAGTACATTGGTGTACAACATTTTGCATCTTAGTACTTAAAACATAAATGCATACATATATCTTTAAATGTGTTTATATATATATACACGCGTATTTACCATGTACACTCATTTTTATTAAAACCTCATAAAAATGTACTGAGCAAGTGCTATAAATTAAGCTTTACACTAGATTTCTGGGAATAAAGTAGTAATTTGTTTTATCAATCCTTAGTAAGTATGAGATAAATCTACTTTTTCCTATTCCCCTTTTCTCCTTATGTGTATTTTGGGTTTGTTCATGGATTTTAAAGGCTTTTTCTCAAATCCAGTGATTCCTGACCATGTTTTCCCATATAAGAGTGAAGTGTTAAAGTCTGTCTGGGAGCTCTGTGTGGCTGAGCAGGGTTTGCTTACTGATAAGTTACACTTATAAAAACCAGGAGAAAATTTGTTCATGTTTGCAAGAACCACTCCATTCCCTCTTCTAAAAGTTAGTATTCTGGAGGGCTTTGCTTATAGAATGGTCAGTTTCACCAGGAAAGAATCCTCTCGTCTCCTGCTTGGAGATTAAATATCTATTATTGCTAGTGGGTGGGGAGTTACTAAAGTAAATAAGGAGATAATCTCATAATTTTATTTATGCAACTATTTAGTTTGTAAATTTGTGCTCATTCTTCATTTTTTTCTCAGTCATGCCCCACCCACTTACTAGGGTCTTAGAGGTCAGATAGGCTGGTTTCATTTAGGGATACATCTTAGTATTCAGTTTTTCACTTTAAGAAATGTGCTGACATCATGCATACATATGAATTAATAACTTTCTAAATAATTTAAAGTCATATAAATTGAGTCTTGAGAGATTAGAGATAAAATATTATTTGCTTAAATATGACATATTTCTAAATGTTTCTAAAAAGTTATAATTTTACCAATGTATTTTAAGAGTTATTGTCTACCTGTGCTGTTTTCAAATATATGAAAGAGATGGACGTAATTACAAATAAAAACAATGTAATATAGAGAAAAGGAAAATCAATGATATGATTCTATGAATTCAATTAAGACTCTGATTTAAACACATTTTTGTGTAAATTCACTAAAATAGATTTTATAAAAATCCACATTATCATCAGGTAAAGATTGGAATTTGAATTATCTTTATAATCATGAAATTACTTTTTAAATGGTGACCCTATAGAAATTTGCAGTCATCTATCTGTAACTTATCCTTCCAGTCTCTCTCTTTCTTTTTTTTTTCTTTATGGTATTTTTTTTCTAATATACCATATAATGTTCTTATTTATTGTATTTATTTTTTTTCTACTAATCCTTTCCTCTCATTGAAATATGTAAATGCCATAAGACTTTTCTATTGACTGCTCTGTACCAAGTGACTTATGTAATATCTGATTTGTAGTAGTTACTTAATATTCATTTAAAAAAAGATTATTTCAGCAAATCTCTTTAAAAATGTAAAGCACATCACACAAAAGTTATAAAATACAATTATACAATTATGAAATAGAAACAACAAAAGTTAGTCTTAGAGTGTATATTTTTGTATTTGAAAGAGGTACAAAGGTGTTCACAAAATAATTCTGTATTTTGACTATGATGGTAGTGACATGACAATGTGTTTGTCAAGATTTATGGAACTGTACATACACAAAAAGTGAATTTTCTATGTGTATATTTTTAAAAAATAAATTAAAAAGCAAGTCCATCTTTAATAAAAGCATTCTGCAAATCAATGTATAAATGTCTCTGCGATGTAATAAAATATACAGATTTAGTGTCTGCCTCCAGTTCCTGTTACAGAGCTTCTAAAACGCTTATAACGTCTTGAATGATAGGAATGATGGGAACATCGTTTGTTACAAAACTTGGTCTTAGTCCCAAGTTCCTAACACAAGAGCTTCTAAAACCTTTGGAATTTACTAAGTGATAGGGGTGAAAGGAACATCTTTTGCCATTCATAATAATCTATTTTCAACCACACCCAAGTTTATGCTAATAAGATGACTTTTGGAGAATGGGTATTGATCACAGAGAAAGCAGCCATAGTATCAAAGTGTTTGAACTTTCAGCCCCACCCTTCCATCTCCAGGGAAGCAAAAGGGCTACAGATTGAATTCAGCGACAAATGGTGAATGATTTACTCACATGCCTATTTGGTGAAACCTTCATAAAATCCCTGAGCAATGAGGTTCACAGAGCTTCTGGGTTGGTGAGCAATGGAGGTACTGGCATGGTGGCACACCTCAAAAGGCCTTGGAAGCTTCACACCCCATAAACCACACCTTGCCCCATGCATCACTTCTTTTTCATTTTTTTCTGAGTTGTATCCTCTAGTAATAAACCAATAATGAGAAAGTATTACCCTGAATCATGAATCATTACAGCAAAGCATAAGATCTAAGGAGAGGGTTGTGGGAACCCCTGATTTAGGTGATTAGTCAGAGTGTAAGTGACAACCTGGGAGTTATGTTTGGTGTCTGAAATGTGGGGCAGTGTTGTGAACTGAGCCCTTAACTTGTTATGTCTGTACTAAAACTCTAGGTATTTAGTGTCAGAAATGAATTTTTAGACACTCTATTGGTGTCCAGAGAGTTGGAGAACTCGTTGGTGTGTGAAAAAAAATCCCACACACCAAAAAGGAATCAAAAAAAGTTTTCCTTTTACCTTAAATAATATTCTGTGGAGATATTTAAAAGAAGGAGTGAAAACATGTGTCTTACTGCTAGTCTCACAAAGTGAGAGAGAAAATGTACATCCCAGAATATATTTGGGTAAATCATTTTCCATTATCTAACACAAAAGATTTCCTTTTCCTTTTTCTATGAAGGTGAGAGCACTGCAAGTTTTGTAGCATGGTATTTTTTTGACACCTTGCCTTGCAACAATTCTTAAATAATTCTTATTAATCACATTGCTGGTTTCTCTCAACAAATTGAAAGAAATCCTTGGCCTGAGTCTGACTTTCTGTGCATGGGTTTGTGAAAGTGTGCAATGCTGAAAACATAAAAAGACGGAATCCTTGCTGTGTTATGTGAAGGTTAATGCTGAAACTGTAGTTTCAAACCAGTTTTGCTTTTGATGTATTTTTAAGCTTGAAATACTTTCAGAGAATGAAGAGAAGCTAAGTACAAATAAAAGAAGGAGAAAGTATAATTGAGACTAGATTTTGCATATGTACAAAGGAGTGGTACTTTAGAAATTAGATACAATATTTTTCTTTTAAATGATGTTAACACAAAGCTTTCTTATATCTATCTTATGTATGTTATTAGAAAAAAGACTTCAAGAGTCTTCAGCCTTTGAAATAGCAGCTAATGTGTATAAGCACCTTTATATGAAAGCATTATCTAGAAAGAGGTGAAATTTATAATACTAATATTTTAATAAAAATAGTTCAGGGAAAGTATTATTTATCTTTTAACCAGATCAGGAAAAATAATTTAATACAGAAAAAAAATAATGAATTTTGGTATTCTGTCTGCCACATAAAGTTCTAAGCTATTTTTATATTTGGAAACTATTCAAATACAGACTTGATGAATACAAAATTTATTAACCATGGTCCTGAATATGTACATTATATGTGAGAGTGAGCAATTCCTGAATTCAAGTCCTTACATAACAGACTATTCAGTATGTTCATAGGCTTATTGGGAACTATGAACACATTGGACTCCTATATGCAAAGCATTATCACAGAGATTTGATTACAGATTAATATGAATAGGACATTTAATGAGCAAAACATATTATAATAAATTATCATAATTATAAAAATAATATATTTCTGAGTTAAGAACAGTGAAATATTTTCCAGTAATGGTGAATTATTTCCCCTGATTCATCTTCATCCCTCACCAAGAACATTTACTTCAGAACAGCTCCCTGGGATCGGTACTTCAGTATGATATTAGGGACAGTGGTAGCTGATTGAAACCAGGACATTTAACCAATAATTTTGACATTCAATTATTGCCAAAATTAATAATGACCCAGCTATGAATAATCATAACTAACCATGAGCAATCCAGAATATTAATAACAAATGATATGGTTTAGCTGTGTCCTCACCCAAATCTCATGGTGAATTCCCAGGTGTTATGGGAGGGACCAAGTAGGAGGTAATTGAATCATGGGAACAAGTTTTTCCTGTTCTGTTCTCATGATAGTGAATAAGTATCATGATATCTGATGGTTTTATAAGGGAGAGTTTCCCATCACAAGCTCTCTCTTTGCCTGCTGCCATCCATGTAGGATGTGACTGCCTCCTCTTGCATTCTGCCATGATTGTGAGGCCTCCCCAGCTATGTGGAACTGTAAGTTAATTAAACTTCTTTATTTCAAAAATTGTCCAGTCTTGAGCATGTCTTATTAGCAGTGTGAAAATAAAATAATTCATTAAATTGGTACCAGAAGAGTGGGCGCAGCTGAAGAGATACCCCAAAATGTGGAAGTAACTTTGAAACTGGGTAACAGGCAGAGGTGGGAACAGTTTCAAGGGCTCAGAAGAAGACAGGAAATGTGGGAAAGTCTGGAACTCCCTAGAGACTTGTTGAATGACTTTGACCAAAATGCTGATAATGATATGAACAATGAAATCCAGGCTGAGGTTGTCTCAGATGGAGATAAGGAACTTGTTGGGAAGTGGAGCAAAGGTAACTATTATTGTGTTTTAGCAAAGAGACTGGCAGCATTTGTTTCTGCCATAGAGATCTGTGGAACTTTGAATTTGAGAAAGATGATTAAGAGTTTCTGGTGGAAGAAATTTCTAAGCAGCAAACCATTCAAGAGGTGACTTGGGTGCTGTTAAGGCATTCAGTTTTATAAGAAAAGCAGAGCATAAAAGCTTGAAAAATTTGCAGCCTAGCAATGTGGTAGAAAAGAAAATCCCATTTTCTGAGGAGAAATTCAAGCCTGCTGCAGAAATTTGCATAAGTAACAAGGAGTTTAATGTTAATCCCCAAGAAATGGAGACAATGTCTCTAGGACATGTCAAAGTTCTTCATGGCAGCCCCTTCCATCACAGGCCCTGAGGCCCAAGAGGAAGAAATGGTTTTGTGAGCCAGGCCTAGTGTCTCCATGCTGTGTGTAGCCTAGTGACTTGGTGCCCTGCACCCCATCCCTCTCTAGCCATGGCTAAAAGGGACCAACATAGAGCACAAGCTATGAATCAGGAAGTGCAAGCTCAAATCTTTGGCATCTCCCATATGGTGTTGAGCCTGTGGGTGCAAGAAGTCAATAATTGGGGTTTGGGACCCTCTGCCTAGATTTCAGAGGAGGTATGGAAATGCCTGGATGCCCAGGCAGAAGTTTGCTGCAGGGGTCTGGCCCTCATGGAGAATCTCTGCTAGGGCAGTGCAGATGGGAAATGTGGAGTCAGAGCCTCCACATAGAGTCCCCACTGGGGCACTACCTAGTAGAGATGTGAGAAGAGGGCCACCATCCTCCAGATCCCAGAATTATATATCTAACAACAGTTTGCACTTTGTGTCTGGAAAAGCCACAGACACTCAACACTAGCCCAGGAAAGCAGCCAGGAGGTAGGATATGCCCTGCAAAGCCACAGGGGTGGAGCTGCCCAAGACCATGGGAACCCACCTCCTGCACCAGCATGACCTAGATGTGAAACATGGAGTCAAGGGAAATCATTTTCTAGCTTTAAGGTTTGACTGCCCTGCTGGATTTTGGACTTGCATGGGGCCACTTGCATGGTGCCTGTAGGCCCCCTGGTTTGGCCAGTTTCTCCTATTTGAAATGGATATATTTACCCAAATGTCTGTTACCTTATTGTTTCTAGGAAGCAACTAACTTGCTTTTGATTTGAAGGCTCACAGGCAGAGGGACTTGCCCTATCTCAGATGAGGCTTTGGACTGTGGACTTTTGAGTTAATACTGAAATGAGTTAAGACTTTGGGGGACTGTTGGGAAGGCATGGTTGGTTTTGAAATGTGAGGTCATAAAATTTGGGAGGGGCTGGGGGGGGAATAATATGGTTTGGCTGTATTCCCACCCAAACCTTATTTTGAATTCTCATGTGTTCTGAAAAGGGCCCAGTGGGAGGTAATTGATTCATGTGGGCAGATCTTTCCCAGGCTGTTCTTGTGATAGCAAATAAGTGTCATGAGATCTGGTGCTCTCATAAGGGAGTGTTTCCCTGAACAAAGTCTCTCTTTGCCTGCTGCCATCCATGTAAGACATGACTTGCTCCTCCTTATCTTCTGCTATGATTGTGAGGCCTCCCCAGCCATGTGGAACTGTAAGTCCCTTAAACTTCTTTATTTTTTAAATTGCCCAGTCTCAGAAATGTCTTTATAGCAGTGTGAAAGTGAACTAACAGAGCAAGGTTTTGTTCTTTTGCCATTTTGTGACTTCAAAGAAGCCAATTCTCATCTGACAGCTTGGTAAATTTTCTTAATTGAATTACAGTGTCTGATCTTTAACTTAGTAAAAACATCTACTATTGATCAAGAATTCTAGGGATTTCACTTATTTAATCTTTTGGCAAAATTAACATTGTTTCCTTTTCTCATTTTAATTGATATTTTAAATTATATAACAGAAGTGCTGTTGCTGTTTTAAACATTATTAAGAATTTATTTTCTTGAAACTATGGCTTAACATCAAATAAAAATACAATATACAGATTTTAGAATGCTGATAAGCAAGCTGCAAATACGGACTTCTCTTTTGCTTTGATCATATATTCAAGTGTTTCTAAAACAGAGAGACCACAGATGAAAATTTGGTGGCCATTGTATAAAATCTTAAGTATGTGTCATCTCATGTTACTTAACTTTTTCCTCAGATATCTTAACTTTTTCCTTTGGGAAAGTTAATGAAATGAGTTAAGAGTTTGGGGGACTGTTGGGAAGGCACTATTGGTTTTGAAATGTGAGGATATGAGATTTGGGAGGGGCTGAGGGGAGGAGATAAAGACGGGGTGGGGGAGAGATAGAGAGACATCAGAAAAAATTATTTTTATTTTCCAATGAGAATGTCATTATAAACACCAGAATTTTTATCCCTGAGATTTGTGAAATCTTAAGATAACTAGATACACATTTGGCTAAAAATTTTGTGTTGGAAATTTAAAGAAGACACTTGGAATTTTTCATTTTAGGACACTTCATAACTGTTAATCTACTATTCTTTAAGCACACATTAATCAGAGACATAGATAAACCTTTCTCCTCTCATTTTTTTTTTGCTTTCAACATGCTTTTCTTGTTCTCTAATTTTATTTCCCACTATTTATTCTGTATTTTTCATTTCCATGGCTATTTTGTATTACTGTAATTGTCATTATTTGGAGGTATTGGCTAAGATGGAATACAATGGCACAGTGGTTTTGGGTATTATGTATATTAAAGAGTTTGAAATCAGGTATAGAAAGTGGTCAGGGAAAAACTCTTCTTTAGTAAGTTAGGATCCAAATTAAAATTACATTGTAAAGGCAAATTTTCAGTTTCCTTAACACAATAAAAATGTTGTGTATTTCTTATTTTAACTTTAAACACTTTAAATATGCAAAACACACGGAGACTATTAAGACACCTCACCCCAATACATTTTTGTCATTAGCAGAGGTGATCTCTAACCCTTATCTCTCCCCAATACATACTGCGATGTTTAAGATGTTAAAAGTATTAACCATTTAATTATTTTAATACATACATAGGAACATGCACATTTATAGACATTAACAGGTGTCAGGATTAGGACTTCAATCCATCTCCTTGAGGGACACAATTCAATTCACACAAATATGTAGTTTATATAAAGTTTACGTATATTATTTCTAGTAATACGATGACAGGTCACTTTGTTCATTTTCTGTTGCTATAACAAAATATCATCGTCTGGGTAGTTTATAAAGAAAAATTTATTTATTATAATTCTGGAGGCTGAGAAGTTCAAGAACATGACTCAGGTGTCTAGTGAGGGTCTTCTTTCTGTTTACTCATGGCAGAAGAGCAGAAGAACCTTGAGCACAAGCAAAGGAAACCAAAGAGACAGCCAGCTTGCTTTTATTACAACCCTCTCTCAAGAGAACTCACACAGTCCCTTGAAAACTAATTCACTCCCTAGTGAATAACTCGCTCACTGGATGATGATACTAATTCATTCATAAGAGCTCCACCTTCATGGCCCTATCGCCTCTTAGAAGACCCACCTGTTAATATTGTCACAATGGCAATTAAGTTTCCAAAACATAAACTGTTGGAAGATACATTCAAACCATAGCAATAGATATTTAGATCGAAAGATTATATAAATGGTACAATTTGGTACAATTGATGAAATTTATAGATCCCTACATGAAATACACAAATTTTTTGAGGTCCATAAGATGCCAGTTTGAGAAGCCCTGGAGTAATGTTTTCTTCTTTTTATGTTATCTCTCTTCTTCATTTAGTGTTTTTTAAACACTTTTCTTTCTTCTTTCCTTCTTTTCCTCTCTCCCTCTTTTCCTCCTTCCCTCCTTCCATTTCTTCTTTTGTTTCTGCCTTCTTTTTCTTCTTTTTTGCTTCTTTTCTCCTTCTTTTCTCTCTTTTTCTTTATCACTCTTTGTCTCCTTCATTCATTCTTTCTTTTTTCCCTTCCTGACTTCTTTCTGTTTCAAGATGATGTTATTAAACAGGCAGTTCTTAACTTCCAAATTCTATATTCGTATTTCTCATAAACATAAAATTGTATGAGACTATGTACATTTAGAATGTCACTTCCTGGTTTTGTTAGAACAGTTGGGCCAACTGGTTTTTCTTCAGTGATTCAAAAGATGAGGGGAGAGTCTACAAATACAGAAGTGTCTTCTCTCAGACAAGAATGCAATGATAGATTCTAGTAAGCAGCTATAGATGAACAGAGAATTATTGCAAATAATGACATCTCCAAGTGAGATGGCACTTTATGTTTTAAATCTGTAACAAATATTTAGAATGATTAAATAAATAACAGCAAATTATAAAATTTAAATAGCTGACTAAAAACCCTGGCTATGGAAAACAATTTGGTAGTTTCTCAAAAAATTGAAAACAGAATTACTGTCTAATCCAACAATTCCAGTTCCAGATCTATATCTAATAGAATTAAAATCAGAAGCTGGAAGAGATAGCTTCACTCTAAGGTTTATTGCAACATTACTTACAATAGTCAAGATTTTAAAACAAACCCATATAAATATATAAAGAAAATGTGGTATGTACATACAATGAAATCGTATATAGTATTTACCGAAAAGGAGATGTTGCAATTTGTGACAACATAGATAAACCTGGAAACATTATGCTAAGTGCAGTAAGCCAATTAAAATAGAACAAGTACTACATGGTTCCACTTATGTGAGTTATTTATTGAATACATTAATTAAACTAATGGAGGCAAAGAGTAGACTGGTGGTTGCTGGAGGAGGGAGAAGTAGGAAGGTATTAGTCAAAAGACACAGAGTTTCAGTTATACAACATGAATAAGATCTAGAGACCCTCTGCACAACAGAACCTATAGTTAGCAATATCACATTGTATACTTACATATTTTCTTTTGATTTGCATTTCGTCAGTTTTGCTCTGATGTACTTAGATGTAGGTTAACTTTTATTTACTTTGCTTAGTTGAGATTGCTATGTGGTTAAAACTAGATGGCTTACATCCTGCAATACATTTAATTTTGAATATGATTATTTCCATTCAATACTAGATAAACATGTTTTAAAGTATTATTTTCCCCCCAATTATTTTTTTCTTCAAGTAAGCCTATATGTGCCAGGTACTCTATACATGGGCATATGAAAGCAGAAAAATTGCTGTCAGTAGCATTTTACAATGTGAAAAACAGAAGAACATTTTTAAACAGGGAAAATATTACACACATATATATAAATGAATGTATATATTCAGTATCTTGTGTTAGTATTCAATACTCAATACATATTTTCAAATGCATAAATTAATATCTATATTAATACATCTCAATTATTTGATTAGTAAATGACCCTGCTGAGTGAACTCAGTCTTGTTCTACTTTCCACGCCCCTAAACATGATGCTAGGCTGTTTCTAATGAAGGTTGTTTAAAGATTAGTAATAATTTGGTGTGATTGAAATGTGAGAATAGTGGAATGGAAGATATGTGGTCTCTGAGAGTTTGCATTTCAGTACTTTTCTTGCATGTCCTAAGAGCTAATCACATTTTATAATTCATTTCCCTTTCTAATTTGTATATTATTTTTCCCATTGACCTATCAAAGAGAAGGAAAATTAAACACACACACATACACACACACACACACACACTACACACACTCACACACACACTACACAAGCAAAAAGCTGACTTCATGTTTTCAGATCATACCTGTCATTAGACCTGGTGAGAGCAACATCTAGCATAGTGCTCAGTGCTTACTCTCACTGCCTCAGCCTACTTTGAATGCAACTCAGGCAGTGAACATAGTCCACCTGCTAGGCCAAATTACCCTTTTCCTTTTACTTGGGTTAAAGAGGAACGTGTAGCATTACTAAGATAGTTTCCATGGATAAGACTTTTAAAATCACGAATTGATAGTCATTTCATGATAGTATTGGCTAGGTTACCAACTCACAGAAGTTTATTTAATGATTTATTCATTAGTTAATCAATATTTAATGCCTATTAAATGTTAGGCATAATATTATAGGAGCAAGAGTTATGTAAGTGAATATAACAAAGTCTCATTGTAAAATTTGCACATAAATTTTAAGTTGGTTGACCTTTAAGCAAAATGATTACAGGCTCATTGTATCTTCAATGTGAAATAGTTTTTTGAGTAGACCTTCTTCTCAATACAAGACTCTCTCTATTACTTTGTGCCGAGGCAACTTGAAGTTACTGGTTTTTTTTTCCTTATTGTGAATATTTAATATATTCTAATCAAGTTTTTATATATTAGCACTGTACATCTACATTAATGAAGAATAAAGCTTTTGAGTTCTAAATATAAAATAAATGAATGCCCTATATAAGGCAAAAATAAGGCAGTAATGATATGCTAGTTTTAAGTCATAAAACTGATTTGAGAGTTTTAAAGAAAATTGAAATTTTTACAAATTGATCCTAAAATAGTAAGTCCATTAACTCTGTACTTGGTTCATACAAATGCATGAAAAGAAATATATAATAAGACTTAAGAAAGTGCAAGGATGCAAAGAGAAATATCCTTCATCATGAGTACTGGAAATGGAATAAGTCTGACTTTTCAATATGAAAAGTGATTATGCAAAATATAGGCAAAGCCTGTAACTGATGGGATAAATTCGATTTAGCAGAGGTCAAATGGGAAGCTTATTTTGGCCTCAGTCTAGGCCAAGTTTTAAAATACAACTGTGTAAATAACAGTTTTGATATTTTGCCTGCTCTTTTCCTTGCATTCTTAGCACCTACAGTAATGCCAACACAGATGACATTCAATAAATATTTGCTGAATGAATGAAGAAATTACATAGACCAAAAAAAAAACCCTCATAAACAATTGCTACAAATACAACCAAACCTAAAGAGGTTTTCATTATAAAGTTAAACCCTGTATTACAATAAATTCTGTATCGCAAAGACTAAATCAATGTATAGATGTAAGTAGATGTAGGTATTCAGTTTTAAAAGTCTCTCATATTCAAATACTTTTAAGATGACTGACAGTAAATGAATTAGCAATTAGCTAAACTATATGAATTATAGTAACTATATGAATTAGCAATCAACTGAACTGAACTAGGGAGCAACTGTTTTGAAAACGGTGATTATTGCTTAGTACTGTTTTAATGCAGTCATTTTCTATGAAGAAAGTGATTGTAACATAGTACTAGTCTACAACTGAAGTTTCAAAGGCAGATTTTTCTTTATAGTTTGGGCATTTTTAATGGAAAAGAAAGGAACATCAGTAGGTATTTTATGAGTGTTATTCAGTTATCATCATGTGAATCTTAAAATGAGAGTTTCATGTTCATAACATTTCAGGTTTTATCATCACAGCTGTTATTGTTTAAATCTTTGAATAATGCATGAAGAAAAGACAAATGAAACAAATTCTTTTCTCACAAGTGTAGCTGTACTCAACTTTAGGTTAAATATCAGTATATACTTCACTAAAGCAGTTTTAATAAATGAAGCTGCTTGGCACAGCTAGATGGTTTCATGCTGAATAAAAAACCAGTCCTAGTTTGCCATTCTGGAACCATCGCAATGTCATGACTACTTATTATTATCTATTCATTCTTTGGGAAGGGTATGAAATCCAGGGAAGTACCACATCTTACAATCATTTATTTTTTTGCTCATTCAAAATTTTCATTCAACAAACATTTGTTGAAAGCTTACATGTTTCACATTTCACCTCTCTACCCGGAAACGCTAGCTACAGGAATTCATCCTAAGAAAAATGTATATTGAGTAGAAGCAAAGACTTAATATGAAAGTCTATATATTAAGAAAGAAAGAAAAAAAGAACATCTTATAGTTCTTACAAAAGCAGACTTACTAAGTTAAATATCATCAAACCTAGAAAATGATGTTTTATATTCATGTCCATTAATGTAAAATATATTCACAATATCTTCCTAAATAAAATATGCATACTAAAAACAATTTGGAGAAATCATAATAATATATGTACATATGTGTATAAAAGTGCTGCTTGAGTATATATTAAATAATTAGCTGATTTTATGTCTCACTTGTGATGTTATGGAAGAATATCATTTAAAAAATCTATTTCATTTCTGCAGAGACTATAGTCCACTGAAAACTTGTATTTACTGTATAAAAGAATTACAGAAAACATCAATTTAAAAAGCTGTATATCTTCAGAGAGATTAAGAAAACTATTCAGCTCCAGTTAATATTCAGTATACTCTGAATTAGAATTTGAAGGGATCTCACTTCCCCTACTTTCTTCTTCAAAACTAGAATCCCTTTGCTGTTTATACCATCTTTTGACTATTTCTTCTCTTTATCTAGACTCTGATTTTCTATGAATATTCAGAAGAAGCCAAACATTAGCACTCTATGAACCATATAGTGTTTCCAAAAATATGCACCAAGATTTTAGCATTCATTTCTGATGCTCTTGCAACTGCCCCATGATAAATATCTGTCTGACTTCCCTGGCCAAGTAGAAGTTAATGTACATGTGACATGATCACTTAAATAAAAATATTTAAGTTCAAAGACAAAAGACAGTTTAGGGATTCAAACAGTGGGATTGTAGAGAAAAGATGCCCTAAAATTTTTACTATGGTAAATACAGATTGAATGACTAACTGAAATCAATTATTGGTATGTAACAATGTAAAATAGAAAAAAAAATGTGGAAAACAAGTGCAAAGGACAGAGTCATAGAATCATCCTTTATATCATAAACTCTACCTTTATAACCATAACTCTTTTGAGCCATTCAGCACTGATTCTGAGTGATATATACCCTCAGTTTTTTTCAAAACCCTGTGAAAACACTGGGGAATGCCCTGTACCCAAAGTGAAATCCATCTTTATTTCCTGTTGAGAACTTACTGTCAGTGTAGTTTATCTGAAAGGGAAATTTAGTATACTATCAGTCTGCTGTCCATCCTGATTTACTGGGATAGCTGCCTTCAGCTGTCCTAAGGAAGGCTGAGAAGCATTCTTTGAAGACCTTCAACCTCAGTAGCATAGGCCTAAATAGCTATCTAAAGGACACATAACTCATAAAAGAATGAAATCTTTTCATCAGCAAACCATAGAGAGCAGTCTGTATTATGTGGGATTTGTGTGGAATTTATGATAACCAGAGTATCAACTGCAGTATCCCTGGGTTCCACAAGATAACTCCATGGAAAAGACAGAAGAGTCAAGATTGAGTTTAATATTAAAGCACTGAAATATACAAAATCATGTATTGTATAGGAATTAATCATGATTTGCATATTTTACAGAATAACTATAATACTAATAGACATTTCAAAAAGATGATGACAGCTATAATAACTTTTCAAGTTTAAAAAGTATTTCTACTAGTTGTTTTTCTTTTTCCACTTAGTTTCCAAACAACTTTTAGTAGATGTTGCATTTCTTATTTTACTTGATAGAGTATTAGAAGGTAAACATAACCTAGTCAACATTGTATAACTAGAAAGCCATATGGAAATTGATATTCTGATTCATTAATTCATTTTACAAAGGTTTTTGAGCATCTAAGATGTACAAAACTCTATACCAAGTGCTTAATAGTCACTGGATAAAAAGCAGGTGGGCAAGAATGGAGGAAGACAGGAAAAAAGGAAGACTAGTAATAAGGAATGTAGTAAGGAAAGAAAGAAGCTGTATCTGTAACCGCCCAACAAGTTTTCTTTGCCCACTGCCTTGACAGAGCTGATTTATCAAGACAGGAGAACTGCAATAGAGAAAGAGTTTAATTCATGCAGAGCTGGCTATACTGGAGAGGGGAATTTTATTATTACTAAAATCAGTCTCCCCACGAATTTAGGGATCAGAGTTTTAAAGACTACTTTGGTGGGTAAGGGACTAGTGAGTCAGGAGTCCTGATTGATTGGGTCCAAGAAGAAATCATAGGGAGTTGAAGCTGTCCTCTTGAGCTGAGTCATTTCTTGGTTAAGGTCCATGAGACCAGATGAGCCTTTTATCGACCTGGCTGGTGCCAGCTGATTCATCCAGTGCAGGGTCTGCAAAATATCTCAAACACTGATCTTAGATTTTACAATACTGATGTTATTCCCAGAAGCAACTTAAGGAGGTAGAATCTTATAGACTCCAGCTGCATGACTCCTAAGCCATAATTTCTAGTCTCATGGCTTATCTGTTAGTCCTGCAAAGGCAATTTCATCCCCTAGGCAGGAAGAGAGTTTCTTTTGAGAAAGTTAAACCATAAAGCAAGTTCCTCCAAAAGTTAGTTAGGCCTAAACCCAGGAATGAACAAGAACAGCTTGGAGTTAGAAGCAAAACGGGGTTGGTTAGGTCACATCTCTTTCACCGCAATAACTTTCTCAGTCATAATTTTTGCAAAGGTACTTTCAAATCTCTTGTTGAAACTATCCAAAGTTCTTGCTTAATCTTACTGAAATATTTCTAAACAGTTTGGGTAAGTTGGCTTTCATATGTTTCAAAGTCTGTTGAATTAAAGTCTACATTAAATAAGTTAAAGTTGAATTTATTCTCAGACAGCCTGACATATTAAAGACAATTTATATATGTGTGTGTGTATATATATATATATATATATATATGTATATGCCAAATTATTAAACATTAATGTAGAATTCAATCTATGAATGGCACCTAAATTTGAGACCATAGTGTAATAACATTATCAAATAGATCCAGTCAGGAGTAGAGCAGCTGAGGAAGTCTTCAATGAAGACGTGATATTTGAGCTGAGTTTTGGAAACTAAGAGAGAGTTAACCAGGTGAAAATGAGAGATAAGAAGGCAGAGCATGTTCTGCTGATAGACAAACCAGCATATGCAAAGGCTTACAGTGTAGAAAGAGTCTGGTATCTAAAAGTCATATAGGAGGGCAGCATGGCCAGAGGTCAGGAAGTGAGGTGCCGAGTTTTACAAATCGTATTATTATTAAGGATCTTGGTCTTGACCATAGGAATAATGGATATCTATCGATAGTTCACATAGGGGAATTAAGTGATTGAATTTGCATTTTTAAAACATTACTCTTTCTTGGCATTGGGAAAAGGGTTAGTCAAAGTCAATATGGACATAATAGTTATGAAGCTGTTTCATTAGTCCAGGTCAGATATAATGGCAATTTAGACTAAGGAGTTTGTTGCTGAGAAGGAGAGAAGTGTAGACTTTTAAGTAAGTATTTAGGAGTAAAACCACAGAACTTGGAAACGTTTTAGAAGGAGAGAAAGTGTGAGGAATGAGTCTCAGATTACACAGTTGTGTAACTGGACATAGAATTATGGCATTTATCCAAAGAGAAAATTCTGGAATAGGACTCTTCCTGTGTAGAGTGAGAAGTTTGTTTTCGTATGTTTTCACTGTCCTTGAAGAATTTAAGTTTTGGTGAGCCGGCTTAATATATGAGTTTGATCCACAGAGATGATGACTGATGCAGAGATACATGTGTGAGTCATTGTCATATAGATGATAATTGAAGCACTGGGATGAATAAAATTTTCTGTAAAAAAAATAAGAGTTAAATGATCAGAAATACATCTTCATTCAATAAAAAGAGTAGGCAGAATCTACTCATGAAAATGACTAGAAATAGTGACAAAGAAAGGGAAAAAGATTCTCATGTCTGAGGAGGTACGAGTTTTAATAAGGAAAAAAAGTGTGTTTTAGTCATATAGTGGTAATGTGGGGTAAGATGAAAAAGATAAATTTAATAGTATACAGTTTATTAAAGCACTGCTAGAAAATTTGTGATGAAATGATGAGAGGCAATAAAGTGGAGTGAGAAATAAGAAAAAAAGACAGATTGTAAATTATTTTCTTTTGTTACTATTCCCCATTTTCATGCCCTACGCTAAACTTGGCCTCTAAATTTCTGAATGGCTTCCTAGTTACTTAGAATAAAAGAAGAAATTACATTTGTGATGGTGCAGAAAACAAAAATAATAGGGAAAATACTATATTTTACACATGTATTGGCTTCATAGTGTTGCAGATATTGCTTTACTAAACTTTTAATATGCTGTAGGATTTGAGTCTTTTTTCTCCACCAGCATCTTACATGACATCTGGCTACAGCCTATTATGGATAAGTTAACTTTTAAAAATCCATTATGTACTTCAAAATTAGTTCCGTAATTGTATTATCACTATGGAAGAATTGGCTACATTTCAGCATAAAATATAAATGGATCTGACTTTTCTCATTAATATTTCATAGTACATGGTTTAATATTGAATTGGAGCAGAACATTGAGGTGGTCATGAAAAGGACAATTTATAAATGTGAATTTAACCACAGAGAGATAAAATAAATCTTAGTTTTAGTTCTTCTGGGTGAATGTAGTTTCCTGGACTATATCTACATAGAAAGTATATTCAATAAAAATAGAACATCTTCATTACTGTGATAAAGATATAATCAACATCTCCCTGTTGAACATTATTCAACAAATATAGCTTATGAAGAATCAATAGATCAGGCATGGTGGCGCAGGCCAGTAATCCCAGCAATTTGGGAGCCCGGGGCAGGTGGATCACCTGAGGTCAGGAGTTTAAGAGCAGCCTGGCCAAGTTGGTGAAACCCTGTCTCTACTAAAAAAATAAAATTAAATAAAATTAAAATTAAAAATTAGCCAGGCATGGTGGCAGCTGCCTGTACTCCCAACTACTTAGGAGGCTGAGGAGGAGGGAAAATCACTTGAAACCAGGAGGTTTCAGTGAGCTGAGATTGCACCACTGGCACTGCAGCCTGGGCGACAGAGCGAGATTCCGTCTCAAAAAAAAAAAAAAGAATCAACAATACTCCATTCTTTCTGTACATAGCACAGCTTTTGTCTTTACACACGCAATTGAGAGATACTGACATATATGTCTGAATTCACATGTCTTCCAAAGGACATTGATCAGCTGTATATCATGAAATTTCAGTTTGCCAAATGAGCTTCTTCTATTAGTTTTGTTCACCTGCTTATCTTTTATGGCAAAGCGATGCTATTTGAATTCGTACTTCTGGAAAACAAGTGCCTAGCAATCAATCATCTTGTTTATTTTATGTGGAACCCTAATAGGCTGGTGGATAATTATCGTGTTTATTTTTTAAGAAAACGGAGCTTCAAAGTCACCTGACATTAAACAATGCCATCTCTCACCAGCTAAACTGTAAGTTCATATAGAAAATCAAAAGCTGTGGTTCTGAATAGGAGGAACAGTATTTGCTGAGCATTTTGTTTTGATAAGCCTAAAAAGCCATGAGGACCTCAGTATGGTTACTCATGGGCTTAGTCCTTATTCTAGTCCCATTTCTGTCAATCCTCCAACCAATCCAAGGAAAAATGATGCCTCTTCCTATTGATATTTTGGGGATTGCTATTTTTAAATGCTATTTGTTTTATATAGCAGAAACAAGAATGATTACATAATTTCTAGGGCTCAATACAAAATTCAAATGTTGGGCTTCTTGTTAAAAAAATCTGAAGAATTTCAGGATGGTAACAAAAGAGCATTAAACTGGCATGAGGCTCTTCTAAGTGTGGTCCCTGTGCAGGTGCACAGGTTGCTTATCAAGTCAGCCTGATCAGAAGACATGTAAGCCATCCTGAGAGAACAAAGTCAGAACCTGAAAGTTCATTTCAAAGGAAATATAATATTTATTTTTTCATATTTATCTCTCAGAGCTCATATCCTTTCCAAAAAAGCTAAAAATTTGTATCCTTGCTGTACTTTTCTGAATTTAAATATCTGTGTAATTTCCATGCACATCTACTGCACAGACTTTGTTTTTCTAACAGCTCCTCAGACATTGCATATCAATTACATGATCTATGCATCACCTGTTGGTGATGCTCTTATTATTTTCTGAGTATATGTTGCAGTTTCTTTTGAAGTAAGGCTCACTTTTGTTTAGCTTTATGGTCCTTAGTTTTCAAATCAATTAAGATTTTCGCAGTTATAAACAGAATGGCTCTCATTCATCTAGGGCATCAAAGCCTAGATTTGCCCACTCTATCTTTCAGGAGTATTGAATCCACACCTATTGCCCATCTCAGGTGAATGCTGGAATGTTAGCACTGCAGACTTCAAAATGAAGTTTGAGCATACAAATGAAGTGTTAAATGGAGTATAAAATTGAAGCAGCCTGTTTTAGAGTGTGCGCTTGCCTCAGGCTTTGTACACTATCAGGAAAGCTCAGACTTGGGGTAATTTTCAGTTTGACAGGAGTTACGGAATCCTGTCTGAGAAATGGTAAATGAAAGAGAGAGGAGGTAAGAATAAGAAACTGTCAAGACATTGTACTCCTCTGATTCAATGATTTTTGTCTTGTCAATTTATAAATAAATATTCTTTAAAGGTTTACAAATACATATTTTAAAAGAGAACCATCCAAATTGTAAATTTTCCTTGATTCTGGTTAAATGAATTATCTTAGTTAGTATTCAGCTCTTTATTTATTGAAGTTAATTATATTGTTTATATGAATAAAAATGATCATTGCCTGAACATAGCAGGCTCATTAAAAATGTGTAAATCAAAATCAGATGTGGCCAGGTGCCATGGCTCATGCCTGTAATCCTAGCACTTTGAGAGACCAAAACAGGGGGATGACTTGAGGCCAGGAGTTCCTAACCAGCCTGACCAACATATTGAGAGAGACCCTGTCTTTATTTAAAATAAAATATAGACATATTTGAAAGGCAAACAAAATTGGAAAATAGGATAATTATTAACATTAAAAAACATGAAACTCTAAATTAATGTATGTCTATAAATTGTCTACTGACAACTTAAGCTACTTTTGGTTTTTAACTTTTTAAAAAAATATTCATGAAAGGGTATGTTCTTCTCTCTTTCAAAAAAGACAAAAAAGGACTATTCTGTTTAATTCCTTTGAAGTACAAAGCTATCCGTAGAAATTGCTACCTATACTTGTGAGGCACAATCTCAACAGCATATTCACGTATCTACTCATAACCTTTGACTGCATTGACATGTAGTTTATGATGTATCTTTTCTGTTCATTCAATCAAGTACCATGAGGCATTTTTTAATGTTGAGTTAATGCTCAAAAATTATATTCTGAACATGATTGCTTCCAAGCTTAGCTAGTTCTAATGGCTGTAATAATGAATAACAGCAGTAAACAAAACCTGAGATATTGGCAGTGGGGATCAGAAAAGACATATTTTGAGAAGATGTTTCCTCTATTTAAAATGTGGTAATTTATCCTCTAATGAACATTTTATGAGGTGGAGTCTCAAACACTTATAGAGTTTGAGACCATGATAGCCTTCCTAATTACTCTGTTAATGGTAGCAGCATAATAGAGATGTTGCTTATAGGCACATATTGAGTAGAGTGAAGAAAAATCATCTCAGAACTGACAAGCTCTGAGACAAGTTCTACATTACAGTACATCTTGGGGTATGTAATAACAACAACAAACCCTAGATCATTAGCTGTTTTTAACAGTCTGTCATTATACTAGCTTTTCATGCTTCCAACAAAGCAGGCTGAATTATCATAGCAGTGTACAGGTTCTTTTTCACTACCTGAATCCACTCTGTGAGATATTTCAGAATGAATAAATATCTAGGAAGAAAAAATATGTGAAAGTATTTACAAGAATTAAGGTGTGCCTACTATATAACAGCCCTAACTTGCCCAAACTGAAAAACGTGGATAGATTTCAGAAAGCATTCCTCTTTTTCAACAGATAATGCATCACAGGGTTATTTTTAAAGGAGTTATACTTTAAAATTAATATACAGTTGATATTTTATACTAATCATGAAATGAACTACCTGAAAAAAAGGCTGGTTGGGTTGCAAAGAAACTTAAATTTGAGTTTCATTAACTCCTATTTGCTGATGGTCAACCTGAAATCAAGACCATTTCTATCAGTCAAACTGTAAAAAATCAAGTAAAAATATCAGAAAAATATAGGTCAGGGGCAATATAGCAGATTAGACACTCTCAATGACCCTTCAAACTGGAACACTAATCTAGGTAAGAGATTTTACAATATATCTTTTTAAATAAATGTAAGAGCTAACATAAAATTAAGAAATCTGTAGATCCTTCAAATAAAGTGAAAGCAGAAACACTCACGAAATAAAACTTTAAAGATGAACAATCATACTTAGGGATTCTTTCAAAACCTGGAAATCTTTATCCTCTGTTTTGAGAGCCCTAAGTGCATTGGATGTGAGAAATGAAGACAGGACCTTCCTAATCTGGGTAACTTATGGGAATCATATGCATAACAGTCAGTAAAGGTTTCTAGTCATAAGACAAATTAGATATTTAAGGAAATAATGTTTCCAATTTTACACTAAATGATCTTGAGAAAAATAAAATAATAAATTTTCCTCAACTAATTTTATGCGGCAAACAAATATTTGATAAATTTTCAAATAAATACAAGAAATTAAAAATCACAGATTCACTTGCAAAATTTCTAATGATAATATAAATATATTGAATGCAGATGTTATAAAAAGAGGTATACTTGTTGGATTTGATTCCAGAATTGAAGGTTGCTTTAGTATCAAAAAAATGTTTAAAGTAATGCACTGCATTAAAAAGGGGAGGATAAAATATAATAAACTCAATAAATGTTAAAATATTTGAATTATATAAACACTTGTTCATGACTTAGAAACATATTAGCAAATTAGAAATCCTGTAAAAATTCCATACATTCATAAAGTCCATGTATTCCTGTACACAAAAATCCCATCAGTATATATTACATTTAATGGTAAAATATTGAAAGCCTTTATTTATAATCCAAAACAAATCAAGGATACCCATAATCACTACTTCTATTTCATATTGTATTCAAGAATCTTAAGAGTATGTAAAGAATAAAGCTAGGTTTTGTTAGGTGAAAATTCACATTTTTACATGATGTAGAAAATTTAAAAAACCACACAGATAAACTTATAGAATAAATTTGAATATTTTGTTAGGTTACTAGATGCAAAAATCAACATATAAAAATCATTTTCTGACCAGCTACAGTTAGAATTTATGCTTAAGTAAATAAGAATCATTAAACATATCAAAAGTATAACGTGCCTACAAAAATATATTTTGTGAAAATAAATTATAAAACTTCATTGAAAATACCTAAAGAAAAGCTAAATATTTGTAATTATATACCTCATTATTTGGTAGAAATAAAGAATAAATATTGGATAGTTATCATCTCTCCTTAAATAGATTAATAGAGTCAATGGAATTCTAGTCTGTTAAATCCCAAAGACTTTTCATGGATTTTGATAACCTGATTCTACGATATTTAACAAAATTCAGAGAATGAAAGGCAACAAATACTCTACAGGAAAAAAAAAAAAGAGAGTCAAACCCTATTGATTTCAAGATTCATAATAAAGATATAGTAATTACATCTAAGTAAAATTATTGTATAGATAAATAAAAAGTTCAATGAAGCAAAACAGAAATAGAAGTTATAAAAAAGGATAAGATATTGACAGAAAGTATGATTGATGAAAGTAACATCTAGAACATATAAATGTTATGAATAAATAAATTTGAAAAAATACCATTAAACAGATTGAAAAATTGAAGAAAAATATGTTATCAGGCATTTTATGGAAGGCCTCAGAATATGTTAGAATGGCTGAAGATTAATTTGAAAAACACCAGTAATTCAATAAAAACATCACAAAATATGGTAGGAAAAAAGAGAAAACAATAGGAATGGGACTTTGCAATTTTTTGGTGGATCGAGTTTTACTGCAGGGATCCCTGCCCTTGGACCGCATAGCAGGAGGCGAGCAACAGGTCAGTGAGCATTACCTCCTGAGCTCTGGCACCTGTCAGATCAGTGGTGGTATTAGATTGTCCTAAGAGCATAGACCCTATTTTGAACTGTACATGCAAGGGATCTAGGTTGTGTGCCCCTTATGAGAATCTAATGCCTGCTGCTCTGAGATGAAACAATTTCATCCAGAAACCAATCACCCACCCTACCCCACCCTATTCATGGAAAATTTGTCTTCTATTAAATGAGTCCCTGGTGCCAAAAAGGTCAAGGACTGTGCTTTAATATACATTATAAGAAAATCCGGTTTGGAAAAAAGTGGTAAGCTCTTAGTTTCATTGATGATAAGGACAGCTGTCTGGAAGCTGTTCACTCTCCTCTCCTGCTTCTGGTCCAGGAACCAGGTTAATGAATGAATAAAATGGAGTCATCAGGCAATAACAGAAATCTAGGACAATGGGACACCCTATGCTTTCTCTTAAGCTTAGTTCCCATTGAGAAACATAAGTAGACAAATCAGCGGACAGGTTTGGTAGAGAGAAAATATCATTTCCTCTTCAGTTAAATGTGTTAAAAGAGTATATTTAATGACCAAACAAACAAAAACACCTCACAATTTAGGCAGTACCCAGTATCCTCAAGTTTTTTTTCCAATTTCATGCATCATAATTACCTGTAGTGTATGTTTGTGGACTATTCAATCAGTATTGCTGAGGGAGGACACTCTATTTCAAATGTGTTGGCAAGTTGAGATTTCAGCACCTGTCATGGTTCATTTCAAACGCGTAAGTTTTGGCTCAGTATACAAACCAACCAAAGCAAATATTCTAGGGAGTTTTCTGATGAAAAGAGGAAATTCTTTAATAATGAGCACTAAATAACTCAGAAACACTGCATAGACACATACACACGTACATACGCATGTACATACATATTGTGTATTAATTTTACATGGATGGCCTTGTATTTATGTGTGTGGGAGAGGTGTTAACTTTTACACTTAACTAATTTGTTATTGAGCCTGGATTCTTATACTTTCCAAATTGTTGTTGCAAATTGTTTGTGAATTTTCTAAAAATATAATAAAATATATGCTTACTTGGCAATGTGGTGTATTTCCTTCTCAAATACATGAGAATACACACAGCTCTTCAGAATACTGTGTTAATTTCTCTATATCTCTCTAAATTAAATTTGGGTAACTGATATACAAGGAAAGTTCTACCAGAAAGTGTAAATTCACATAGTGAGTAGATGTCCCAAGCAGTATTAATAACTTAGCAGCTTTATAATAATTTCTCTTGTTACCTAGGTACATGTCTATATACAGAAATGTTAACATACATCAGTCACATACACTGTCTTACCCACCAACCCACCTAGCACATACACCCTTCTAGTCTGTGGATTTTATCATCATTCTACTAGCCATAAAAGCTTCTTAAACTTTGTATAGGAGCTAATAGCTTCTTAATTACCTCCTATATTAAGGCACTTGAAAAATCAAAGGCAAGCAATTTTAATAATAAACAGCCATTGCCTGACCAAAGTCTTGATAAGAGGCATTTTCTTCATTTTTCCTTTACAGCAGGTACAATATGATGTTGAAATTGACATGGCACTTGTTTTGGAATCGTATTACCCAGAACTTAAATCTTCATTCAACCACTTACTGCTGGGTAAACAAAAATTAAGTTATTGATTTATTTTAGTATTATTTCTCCAATTATAGAATGAGAGTAATAAAAATTACCTCACTCTAAGCTGAAATAAACCTGAACCTCATGTGAAACATGCACAATGTCTGGAACTCTTTTTTACTGGTTTACATTCAATTTTGAAATCACTATCACCAGGCACTGGGAAACAGTCTGCTTGGGCTTATAAAAATGAATGAACAAGATTTTTGCCTTCATTTTTCACAGTTTCACAGTCTCATAGGGGAGACAAAGACACATAGCACATCACGTTAATAGTGTTGTTAAGTATATAGTAAAGATATGTTCGGAGTATTTTAGGATTTGAAACAAGAAATGAGCTACATCTCAAAGTATATAATGCATTAGACGGGCTGTGGGGAGAAGGAATTGTGAGTAGAAAAATCCATCCAGGTAAAAAAAAAGAAAAGAGAGAGGAAGCATAACACATCCTTTTTCTTTAATGTCCTCATTTATCCAACCTCATCTTACCTTCTAATTCTTAGACTGACTTCTTATTTTAAAATAAGGCATGATAGGCTGGGTGTGGTGGCTCATGCCTGTAATGCCAGCACTTTGGGAGGCCGAGGTGGGCAGATCATTTGAGGTCAGGCATTCAAGACCAGCCTGGCCAACATGGTAAAGCCATGTCTCTACTAAAATTACAAAAAATTAGATGGGCATTGTGACATGGGCCTGTAATCCCATCTACTTGGGAGGCGCTAACAGGAGGATCGGTTGAACCCAAGAGGTTGAGGTTGCAGTGAGCTGAGATCGTGACACTGCACTAGAGCCTGGGTGACAGAGCGAGACTCTGTCTAATAATAATAACAGCAATAAAATGTAAATAAATAAAATAAGAGCTACAATAAACATATTCAACTTTGAGCTCTGGAGTGAGTTATCATGAAAGGCAATATAAAAATTTAATATGTCATTTCAACTTAACCATATTCTGAACATTATCTGAGTTATTTTGTTTTCAATCCTGATTGTTCTTTCTTCACTGTCAGATTGAGATATTCAAAACAATATTTTATTTAGTCCTCTAACTGGCATAAGCTTCTGGATAATAATTAAGTTCCCTACTATTCTTATGTGCTACTTTTGTCTAAGGAATGGTATATAGAAAAAGCACATAGGCCTATTTATTTCATCAAACTCGTGGCTTATGTTTGTTCTCTGTTTCAGGCAGTGGGTGTTAGTACCCCATAATAAGTCTAGATAAATTCTTGCTAATGACACTGCTAACAAGATTTCATGAGTTACATAGGGTAGAATCAGTTCCATACGTCACTCCTGTCCAAATATAAATCGTAGGTTTTTTTGTGTTTTTTTCTTAGAACAATTTTAATAAGAGATGCTTAGTTCATAGTTGCAAAGTTAGTGAATGAAAATTTGCATCTCTTGTGAGACAGATGTTTGACAGGGAATTTAGAAAGGTCAATTTGGGGAATCTGCTTGAAGGCTGGGAGGTCTGAGCTTTGGAAAAACCCTTCCCAATTGAGAAAGGTAGAGGCCGGAGTACAAAGACTAGTACCATAGTGTTTGGGGAAGTTAGAAGATGACAATGTTGATGAGTACAGGGTTGACCACTGCTTCAAACTGTCTTATCCTGACACTCAAAATAACCTATTTCCTTCCCAGTTACTGTCCCATATTTTCTGGGAGCCAGAAACCATAAATCTTATGGTCCATTAGTCTTCTTTTTAATTAAATGTGAAAATTTGATAGCAAAATAGCACATTTTGTAAAGGACTCTTGCAATGTTTATTTTTGTTCATTGCTCATAGACCTTTCTCTTTTCAATTTAAGAACATATCTCTCTGATTTGAGAAGATGTAAAACTACCCTTTTTCAACCGTCACAGGAAAAATCCTTTTTTTCTCTATGGCAAACAAAGTAGTAAGTTAGTTTGTGAAGATACCTGAAAATGTAATTGGAGAAATAATGTATATAAAATCATGTGCCATGATTTTTACCATTTTTATATACCATTTATTTATTGGTATATAAAATATTTTCTTAAGTAGATTTGTCTTTTTCATCTTTTTAAAATTAAACATATTTTAGATACAGTAGGTTATTGCACAGGTTTATTACATGGATATATTGTATCCAGGTATGAATCATAGTAACCAAGAGGTAGCTTTTCACCCCGTCCCCACACTCTCCCTTTCCCCTCTAATAGGGCCCACTGTCTGTTTCCATATTTATGTTCATGCGTGCTCAGCATTTAGCTCCCACTTATAAATGAGAACATGTGGTCTTTGGTTTTCTCTTCTTGTGTTTATTTGCTTATGATTATGGCCTCCAGCTCCATCCATGTCACTGTGACGCACATGATTTTATTCTTTTTTATGGCTGCACAGTGTTTCATGGTGTATGTGTACCACATTTTCTTTATTCACTCCTCCATTGATGGGCACCTAGATTGAGTCCTCATCTTTGCTATTGTGAATAGTGTAACAGTGAACATGTGAGTATATGGGTCATTTTAATATAATGATCTATTTTCCTTTCGGTACATACTCAGTAGTGGGATTGTAGGGTCTAATGGGATGCTAAGCTCTTTGAGAAATCGCCACACTGCTTTCCACAGTTGAACAAATTTGCATTCCCACCAACAGTATGTAAGCATTCCTCTTCTCTGCAGTGTCACCAATGTCTGTTGTTTTTTGATTTTTTAACAATAGCCATTCTGACTGGTGTGAGATGGTATCTCACTGTGGTTTTGATTTGCATTTCTCTGATAATTAGTAATGATGAACATTTTCTTTACAAGCTCGTTGGTTGCTTGTATGCCTTCTTTTGTCAAGTGTCTGTTCATGTCCTTTGCCCATTTTTTAAATGCAGTTATTATTTTTTTTCTTTTTGATTTGTTTAAGTTCCTTACAGATTCTGGATATTAGTCATTTGTTAGATGCATAGTTTGTGAATATTTTCTCCCATTCAGTAGGGTTGTCTGCCTACTGTATGATATTTTCTTTTTCTGTGCAGACACCTTGTAGTTTAATTAGGCCTCATTTGTCAATTTTTTTACTTGTTGTTACAGTTGCTTTCGGGGACTTAGTCAAAAACTCTGCTAAAGCCAATGTTGAAAAGGGTATTTCCAAGGTTTTCTTCTAGGATTGTTATAGAATTTGAGGTCTTGCACTTAAATATTTCATTCATTTTTGTGTATGGTAAAAGGTAAGGGTTCAGAATCATTTTTCTGCATATGGCTAGCCAGTTGTATCCCATATTGAATAGAGATTATTTTCCCCGTTGCTTGTTTTTTTCAGGCTTGTGAAAGATCAGATAGTTGTAAGTATTCAACTTTATTTCCAAGTTTTATATTCTGTTCCATTGGTCTATATGTCTTATTTTTATACCAGTATCATGCTATTTTGGTTACTACAGCCTTATAGTGTAGTTTGACATTGAGAAATGTGATGTCTCCAGCTTTGTTCTTTTTACTTAGGATTACTTTGTCTGTTTGGGTTCTTTCTTGTTTCCATGTGAATTTTAGAATTTTTTTTCTAACTATGAAGAGTGATATTTGTAGTTTGATAGAAATAGCATTGAATCTGTAAATCACTTTAAACGGTATGGCCATTTTAACAATATTGATTCTTGCAATCCATTAACATGAAATGTTTTCTCATTTCTTTGTCTGTGTGTGTGTGTTTTTTTCCAGCTGTGTCTTGCAGTCCTCCTTGTAGACGTCTCTCACCTCCTTGGTTAGCTGTATTTCTAGGTGTTTTATTTTATTTTTAGCTATTGTAAATGGGATCATGTTCTTGATTTGCCTCTGAGCCTGAACATTATTGGTATATAGAAATGTTACAGATTTTTGTACATTGTTTTTACATCCTGAAACCTTACTAAAATCTTTTATTCATTCTAGTAGCCTTTTTGTGGCATTTTTAGGGTTTTCCGGGTACAGAATCATGTGCTTAGTGAAGAAAGGTAGTCTGACTATTTTATCTGAATGCCTTTTTCTTTTCTTTCTCGTACCTGATAGCTCTGGCTAGGACTTCTAATACTATGTTAAATGGGAGAGGTGAGAATGGGCATCCTTGTCTTTTTCTAGTTCTCAAAGGTAATGATTCCAGCTTTTGTTCATTCCATATGGTGTTGGCTGTGGATTTGTCAAAGATGGCTCTTATTATTTTGAAGTAGGTTCCTTTAATGTCCAGTTGGTTGAATGTGGTTATCATGAAGAGATGTTGGATTTTGTTGAAAGCTTTTTCTGCATCTATTGAGGTGATGATAAGATTTTTGCTTTAATTTCTGTTTATGTGGTGAATTGCATTTATTGATTTGCATATATTGGACCAGCCTTGCTGCCCAAGAATAAATCCTACTTAATTATGGTGAATTAAGTTTTTGATATCTGCTGGATTTCATATTAAGTTGATTTTTCTCCCATCTAATCTACTTTTCTTTCTTTCCATAATAGGGAGAAAAAATGAGATCTTGATATCTAGTTACTATTAAAATTTTTCACTTCAGTAGTGAATCCTGGTCTGTTTCCAGAGATGGCTAGGTTTCAACTTGCAAACTCTATGCCAACTATGTATTAGATTAGATATTTTAGTGACTTATAATTCCCAAATCTTAGGTCATTAACACATCAAAATTTTAATGGTTTTTGATTTTTAAAATTTATCTTCTATGTTTGTTTTACATAAGTAATACTTAAATATATATTCATGATAAAATATTCAAGAAATGTAGAATGTAATAGAGTAAAAGGTGAATATACTCTTTATCACCAGTCCCCCATATATGCTAATTTCCATAAAAGTAACCATTGTCAACAACTTGATATGTAATAATATGAATATTTTTCTCTATCTTGATTTTTACTTAAATGAAATAATTTTGTAAGCATTGTAAGATAATATGCATATTTTAAATTGAGCAGTAAGTCATTGTGACTTTCCAAGTAAAAATTAGAATGCCAAGTTAAATTTTTAAATAACTGTAATATTGTATTATTTACTGTAGTTTATTTTAATATTGATTTATTGAAGATGATATTTGCTTATATCTTCTTAATTAAAAATAATTTTATGATAGATATCCTTGTATGTACCTAAAAATTTTTGACACATAGTAGAAATATTTGCCATATTTTTATCTTGATTAATAAAAGCAAACTCTATGAAGAAAAATGAATTCCTTTGACCTAGCGTATGAGATGATGCTATATTTTCATCCCTCCCCCGTGTATAAGTTTTCCTTTATCCAAAAATTCTTACCAGGCTTGTCTAATAGAATATAATAAGGCGATATGAACTATATGTTAAAGTTCTAATTCTTTTTTTTTTTCTTTTTTTTGAGATGGAGATTTCACTCTTGTTACCCAGGCTGGAGTGCAATGGTGCGATCTTGACTCACTGCAACCTCCGCCTCCTGGGTTCAAGGAATTCTCCTGCCTCAACTTCCCGAGTAGCTGGGACTACAGGCGCGCACCACCATGCCCAGCTAATTTTTGTATTTTTAGTAGAGACAGGGTTTCACCATTTTGACCAGGATGGTCTCGATCTCTTGACCTCGTGATCCACCGCCTTGGCCTGCCAAAGAGCTGGGATTATAGGCGTGAGCCACCGCGCCCGGCAAAGTTCTAATATTTTAAATGGCAGTTTGCTAAATCACTTTGTACATGTTGAGAATGAATCCATATTATGTCATAAATCTGTATGTTAAAGTGATTTTGGTATGTGATTTTGTGTGTGTGTATTTATGTTTTTGTGTACATATGTGGGTTTGGTGGGAGTCAGAATGCTGGAGTCAGATGTTACTATGTTTGAATTCACACTCCACCACTTAGTGTCTAGTAGAATTTGAGCAAATCATTGATTCTCTCGAAACTTGTAAATAACATGATATAGTACATAACTCAATGGGCATTTGTGAGACTACAAGTGATTCAAGCAGTACTAATAATTGTAATTAATACAAATAGCACAGCTTCTGTCTCTCTATTGCACTACATTAGAAGCAGTAATTGCTTTATTATTTTTGTGATACTTAATTGATACTTTGAGGGGAAAGTATAACCATGAAATGCTTTGAATGCATGACACCAATATGCAGGGTAGAACATCGTTATTCAGTTGTTCCATAATCAATTTTAAATACAATAAAAAGGACTAAACTTGAAGTTTGCTTTATTTTTTTAAGGATGAGCAAGACATATTTCAGTTGTGTCTGGAGCATCAATATATATTTCAGGCATTGATTTATGTGAAACATATCTCAAACTTTCTCCATTCCCCTGAAAAGAAACCCCAAAAACCTGTATTCATTATCCAACTTGTTTTAGATACTGCAATCCTACTTCTCAAATTGAGATGTTTTATTTGTATTTGCCTAAATAAGGCAGGAAGTCATAACCATTTTTGAAACATATTGTTTGACATTTTTTGAATAAGAAAAATATGTATTTAAATAAAAACGAAAAGGGGCATTATTATAGGCTACTTTACTGTAGGAAACCAAAGACAACATTTTCTCCCCTACCACCTTATTTAGAAAACCTCTCCACAAGTCGCCTAACATAAATTTTGTGTAATGTGAAAATAAAAAGTTGATAAAAAGGACAAACTGGTTTTTGTGATCCTACTTTGACTAACATACACTTAGTTTGGCTCACATACACTTCTCTTAAATGTCAAAATTAATTGAAAGTTTGATTTATTTAACACAAAGACAATTATAGGAGATTGTAATGCTGTTCATTAAGGTAAATGCTTCAATGGCATATCTCAGGATTCATCTTTAGAGGTTCAGTATTAAAGATAGCTGGATAGATAGATATTAGATAGATAGTAAATACATGTATATCTTTAACAATGTCTATACATTTTTAGTATGTATGTATGTGTGTCATTTCTTTGTTTTTTTGTCTCTCCCTTCCATCCTTCCTTCTCCTGCTCTCCCCTCACACTGCCTTCCTTTATTCTTCTTTCCTTTTGAAATGGGAAAAGTTCCCTTGTCTCCCTCACAGTGCATGTGATGAGAGTGCGGCTTGCTTCTTTGGTTCCCCGCTGCTCAAACCTCTAGGGGAGCATGCAAATAGTCAGGCTGTGGGGTTCCAACCCCATGGCAGGCGTCTGGGGGTGAATATTAACAGCTCAAGCCCCAGTGGGCATGTGTTAGAGTTATCGCTCTCAGCTTCCCCATCCATAGGAAGCTTGTATTAGCCAGCTCAATTAGACCCTCAGACTTATCGCAAGAACAGAGTTGGATTTCCCCTGGAGTCAGGCTGCTTAGTGACTGGGTTCTCCTCCGACCACCTTGGCAGACTCTGCGGCATCTTTCTGCTGGTCGATGACCTGCCTGCATCTGCCAGTGTCTGTCAGTGTGCTATTGTGCCGGCGTGTTCCTCTCGAGGTTCCATGTTCAATCACTTGTGTGTTCTTCCACTGATGTGTTCCTCTCAACATCCAGCTGCTTGTGTGTCTCTGCCCGCTAGGGTCTCGGGGTTGTTATAGGCACAGGATGGGGGTGTGGCTAGCCAGGATAGTCTTAGGAAATGCAACATTTGGGCACAAAACCAGAAATACCTGTCCTCACCTAGGTCCATGGCAGAGGCCCACAGGAGCCCTTACAAGTGACCCGCCCTTCTCTCCCCAGCACTCTTGCCCTCCTCCTGTGTCACTCCCCACTCTGAAGAGGGACATCTAACTGCTGTTAAAATATGGATGATGACTGTTCTTAGGCGACTTCCTGCTGACAGAGGGTGTTGTTTTGGAGAGAACGGTAGTCAGATTCCTCCCGGGGTCTATCTAAGGGTTTTTAGCACACAAGAGCCATCGTCCAAGGCTCCAATTGCCTGACCATTCGCAGTTTTGTGGCTTCTTGTCATGAGAGAAAAAAAAAAAAAGTTTTATAAGGTTAAGTATGCATGGATTAAACATATGTATTATACAAGGAAAGAATTTAGTGCCAAATATTACGGAGATAAGAACTGAAATATACTAACAACAACATTGTACCCTGAGCTGTTTCACCCTGGTGAAAGATACTAAACCTTATATTGGAGCGGTTAAACTTTAGAATAGAGATAACAGTTTTTGCCATATCATTAGCAGTTAATAGGTACACCCTGGGAATTCTGGGGTTAGAGGGCTTGCAAGATGGCCATTAAAACTTCTGCCTCTTTCTTGTGTCTTCCTTTCTCTATTGCAAAAGACTGAGGTGGCCACCTCAGGAGCTCTTCTAATGCACTATCTGGTCCCAGGGCTGTTTCTGGAACTTTCTTCTGATATCAGGGGCTTCCTGAGTAATAAATTTATACCTTTGGACTAGCTGTTTCTTGACTGAATCAGGAGATAGAGAGGTGTGCTTTACCAAAGCCTCTCTTAGCTTTTCCAGGAAGGCAGTGGATTTTCAGCAAATCCCTGACTGATAATGGGCAACTTAGCACAATTGAGTGCCTTGGTCCTAGTCCTACACAAGCCCTCTATTATGCACACCTGAAAGTGTCTCCTTTTCCAGTCTTCTGTCTTGTCACTGGGATCCCATTTGGAGTCAATGACTGGTTCTGCTTATCTTCCAGTTTCATAATATTTGCCCTTTTCTCTGATGCTATATGTGATACAAAGCTCATTCTGAAATCTCTCTGCTGCTTGCAGAGTGGACTGTTCCTCATTGTCCATCAGGGTCTGATTCAAAAGTAACATAAAGTCTCTCCAGGAGAGTTCAAATATTTGGGTGAAATTCTGGAAAGCATCTCTCTATCTTCATGCTTATCTGAAAATTTGCCAAGATCCTCCTCGATTTGCTTTAAGCACTGTTGGGAGAAGAGGACATGGACCTTACTGGGCCCAAATTTATGGGGCATCTGTTGGAGGGGCAAGAGTGAGACTGGGGCTTGTGTAGGGTGAGGATTTCTAGGAGGGGGCAAGTGAGACCCTGAAGCTAGATAGGGAAGTCAGGGTGGATCTGAAGGAGCAAGACCTGAGGGAGCTGGCTTGTCAACTGGGAGTGCCTCTGGGATTTGTATATTTAATTCCTTGGGCTTGTCCCTTGCGGCCTTCCCTGAGACTGCAAACACGAGGGCTGGATCAGTCTTATTCTGTCGGAAAAGTTCTGGATTGCTTGCAAGGTGTAGGAAGCCTGCACGTATGGGGTCTCAGACCATCAGTCTTCATATCTTTAGAAAAGTTCCAGCTGCCAGAGGGTATCCACATGAATGGTTCCTTCTGAGGCCAAGCCAGTCCTTGCTGTAAATCATATTTTGACCAAAACTTTGTGCAGATGGTTATGAGTTTGTCCTTCAGATTTTGAGGGTCAAAACAGTGCCAATGGTTCAGAACACACTCCAGAGGAGTATAAGCTGGGGGGTGGTGAAGATAACTGGTTACCCATTCTGAAAGGGAATAAAGGTGTCCCTTATTCTTTTCTTTCTTTCAGTGAAAACTCCGAGTGGGATAAAGAAAGCAAGCAAGCGTCCTCCCTTTCCCTTCCACCTCTCAGCCTGACAACCATGTCAGGTGCTTGCCATAGTGCTGATGTGATATGTACACATGAGGCAGGAAAACCTGGAGAATAGGAATTGATCACCCTCACCTTCGCCTCCCTTTTTTCCTGCTGCCAACAACCTTTGAGTTCCCTGGGCCTGTTTATACCATGAAGCATGGCCTCCTTCAGTGGGGTTGGCAGAAGGATTGAGGGGTTAATCAGCAAGAATTGGTCCTGCCCATTGACACCGTGCCTGTTACCTGGCTTTGGATGCCTCAGACCTGGTTTTTCTTTCTAGGGCCGTGCCCTTAGAAAGGAGTTTGGAATGGAGTTTGGGATTGAAGAAGTATTTTAGAGGCTGTTTTTATCCAGTTAGTGTCTCAAATAAGCCCTGCCAAATTTGCAGCTATCGGCCAGCAGGGGTCACTCCTCCATTAATTTTACTATCACGAACAGTGCTGGGAGTGGGGAGCCCTCTCACTTAAGGAAAAAGGAGAAAAACAAGTTTAAGGGACAAAAGGGGGAGATCCTGAGGAAAGAACCCCTTGCTCAGTGCAAGTGGGTTCCTCTAATCCTTATATCCTTCCCCCACTTCAGACGGGGTTGACTTTCTTGGACGGAGAGACACATTCTACGGGCTCAGTGGGTGAGAAGAGCCCCCCCATAGGCCCTGTAGGGTCACGGCTACCACTGGGACTTTCTATCACTCCCCCTTGTGGCTGTTGGGTACAACCTTTGCAAGTTGTGCACAAGCCCAGGCACCTGAACTGGGAGGGAAAAGGGGAAGGTGAGGTGCCCTGAGTCATGAATGCCTGCAGGTTTGGGGGTGGAGGCACAGATGGCACCTCTAGAAACAGTTGTCTGATATGCACCTTTGGCAGCTGAGCCAAATGCTCATTTTACTTAGTTACATTGCCACAGCCTGTAGTAAAACCCTTAAATTATAAAGGAAGAAATACAAACCATTTCAAACTGTGAAACAGAAAAGAGGTGAAGTCTGGGGTTTTACTGGCTCGGTTAGGAAGGTTTAAAACTTCATGAAGGGAAACAGAGCCTCTTACCTGCAGGAAAAAGAGAGGTGCCAGGTTTTGGAAAAGAGGCAGACTAGACAGTTTTGCCTTTGCATTCACCTTCCAGGATCCTGGATGACCCCTCACCCGCTGCCGGTTGGAACGGAAAAGTTGCCTCGTCCCCATCACAGGGCGTGTGTTGGGGATATGACTCACTTCGTTGGTATCCCACTGTTCAAACCTCTAGGGGAGCATACAGAGGGGCAGGCTCTGGGCTCCGATCCCAGGACAGCATCTAGAGGTGAATGTTTACAGCTGAAGCCGCAGTGGGATTGTGTTAGAGTGTGCTCTCTCAGTTTAGCCATTTATAGGCAGCCTGAGTTAGTGAGCTCAGTTAGACCCTCTGCCTTATCACAAGGACAGACAGCTTTCTGTATCCCAGGATTTCTTGCCTGGGTGTACCAGAAGAATCAGATCACACATGGGCTTAGAGAATGAGTACAAAGTTTATTAGTGGAAGTAGCTTTCAGCAGATTGGGGAGCCAGAAGGGAGATGAAGTGGGAAGGTGATGTTTTTCCCTGGAGTTGAGCTGCTCAGTGGCCAGGCTTTCCTCCAACCACCCCGGCCAAACTCTGCATTGTTCCGCTGGTGGATGGCCTGCCGATGCTTGTGAGTGTGCTCTTCCATTAGTGTGCTCTTCTTAATGTTCAGCCCACTTATGTGTTTTTCTGCTGATGTATTTCTCTCAATATCCAGTTGCTTGTGTGTCTCTCCCACTAGGGTCTTGAGGTTTTTATAGGCACAGGATAAAAGGTGGCAGCCCAGGATGGTCTTAGGAAATGCAACATTTAGGCCCCAAAACAGAAATGCCTGTGCTCACCTAGGTCGTCGGCACGGGCCCAGAAGTGAAGCCCTCAGCAGGGACACTGCCTTCTCTATTCAGCACTTCTTTGCCCCTTCCCAGAGCACTTCCTTCCTTTTCTTTTCCTTTCCCTCCCTTCCCTCCCTCCCTCCCTTCCTTCCTTTCCTTCCTTCCTTTTGTTTTCCTTCCTTTTTACTTTCTCTCTCTTTTTCTCCTTCCCCATCTCCTCTTCTTGCCTTCCCTTCTTCCTTTCTTTCCTTTTCTTTCTTTCTCTTTCTTTGTTTCTTTCTCTCTTTCTTTCTCTGTCTCTTTCTCCCTCTCTCTCTCTCTTTCTATCTCCCAGCAATTAAATAGAATTTGTGATGACATGAAGAAACTAGAGGCTTTCTATATTTGTTATGTTTGTTTTGGGCTTTCTGAGGGCCAATTTTCCTTCATTGCTAGTGCAAAAACAATTGCCTTTTAATCAGTGACTCCAAGGAGATTAACAGACAATCTAATAGTATATGATATAAGACACACATAGCTCCTGGTTATAAGTCTATAATTTACTTTTTAAATATGATTTAGAAAAGCATATTAACCATCTCACATTGGTTCTTTCAGGAATAGAGGTTTCTAAACCTGTTTGAACTTTTGAAACTAAGAGTAGTCATCTAAGGAAATTTCCAAGAATAATTCTTGGGAGATCAAAATGGGTTATTGTTGACTCATTTCCTCCAAGTTTATCTAAATGTCTATGAATATATTTGTATAATAGTGTCACTGATGAACATATTAACATTTCAATGATGGCTTTCTGGAGATGCAATGCACAAATGCATACTAATAAATTGGTATAACATAGTGAATCTGGGTGTAGCAGGTGTTCACCTGAGACATCAAATGTTTTCAAGACAGATAAGCCTTTTAACATCACTCAAACAACAGTACAAGGATGCCACATATGATGACTGTGCCCTAAATTTCATGCCTCTTTTTCCTCATGTCCAAAACTTCACCAATCAGTGGGATATTACTGTGAAGAAAGGTTGGCCTTAACACAGCGGGATTATTATAAAATATTGAAAGAAGACAGGCTGTTTCAATTCATACCAATTATATTTCATATGTCACAACCATAAGTTTGGCCAAGGATCATTGAGGCATACATTGAATTAATCAGCTTGCCTTTTGCTGCTTTAAATGAAGCCTAAAGATGGCACTAATAGCATAGCTAGGTATACCATTTCATGGTTCTGTTTCTTGTTTCTTAGCCATCTAAAGATTACATTTTTAGTGTTGGTGTTTGTGAACCATCAAGTTGCCCCAGAAGCATCACTATTCAATAGAAAAAAGCTAACAAACCCAAAGGATTTCACCATGAATCTGTTCATTACACAAGACATAGTTCACAGATCAGCTACAAATGTGGATTTCAGCCCAAAATTCCAACCGAGATCAAAGAAAAGGCATTTGTCTTTCCACATTTCACATTAAGTTTTGAGAACTGAAGCCTAATACTTAAAAAAGATTTTGCTTATCTGTTCTTTTTATAACATTTTGAAAACCCTACAGGTAGGATGAACTTGGGCTAACTTGTTAAATGCAAATATGGCATACGTTATTTGTATTTAAATGACTTTAACATCCTGTAAGATTACCTAGAGGTTTGCCTTCCAAATGGCTTGGGAAGAATGTTTTAATGAAGTCAGCTACAAGTAAAACTAATCTTCTTTTTGGAAGATTGTATAAATTAGCTATATGCATTTAACTCTATGGAGACATTGATATAAAAAAAAAGAAAATTTTGCGTTTCTGAACAATTTATTAGTATTTCAAAATTGTGTTTTCTTGTAATCAATTTTGGAAAACTTTATTTCTTTTCCAAAATAAAGTGCAAATCACTTATATGTTTAACAGGCAATCTCTTTTTTGCTTACCAGCATCTCTATCTTCCTCTTCTGAGACTATTCTTCCTTTTCTCCCCTTCCTTCCTCTATATTTGTTTTCTTCTTCATTGGCTTCCTTTTAGTAAAAAAATAGAAATACTCAAATTAGAATATGAAATTGTACCAACATGGTGACAATGACTCCACACTAGTATCTGTACTCATAGTATCCACTGGCTTCTTTTCAGATATAATGGATAAACAATACTTGCTGTCACTGAGAAGGGCGGACACCACTCCATTTATGCTTTGGACCCCACAATGTTTCACTCAAATGTGTTTGACCTGCCAAGATTTCTTAATTCTCCTGCATCATCTGTCTTTCATTATCTATTGGATTATCTGCTTTAGCCCCAAACAAATCTGTACCATTAACCATCTTTCAAAAATCTGATTTCGTGTATCCTTCTCTAGTTCTCTATGTTTCTCTTTTTCTCTTTTTAGCTAAACTATTTTTTAAATGTGTATACTTGCTATCTGCACGTCCTCAGGTCTCCTCCTATTTTTAATTCACTCTAAAGAGACTTTCACCACCTGACTGATAGTAAAATTGCAAAAGTCTTCCATTTTCCCAAAGAAAATGATTGCCTTTCAGATCATCTTACACAGTGGCCTGGCCCTATTTAGGCACAGCTGACCACTCCCTGTCCCTTGAAATACATTCTTTACTTAGATTCTGATACATTTTTGCAGTCCCATTTTCTTTTCCTCTTCCAAGACTCAGGATCAGTCTGTAATTTTTTTAATTCATAATTTTCTATCAGATTTATTTTTGTCCCATGCATTTAATAGTTTTTATATGTTTATTTGCCTCTTTTCTCATTTTTCAAATATTACCAGACCTCCTGAGGCAACGACTCTTGCATTGAACTTTCTAGTTGACGTTGTTACCAATACACCAGGGGTTCCATCTGGGTCCTGCTGCTAGCCACACAAAAGCCTATCAGTGAGACAATGATTTTTACCAAGGAAGAAGTGTTTAGTCAGTGCTGCAGATGAGGAGAAGGGATATCGGTCTCAAATCCATCTGCCTGACCAACTAAAATTGGGGATTTATATAGCAGGGAAGAAATGTAGCTATGTGTGAGAAAATAGGAACTTAGGAGGAGTAAGAGAGCAATCATGATGAATGAGGGGCCTAGCATCTCATTGGATGCTATAATCTGGTGAGTTTCAGTCTTTTGTTACTTTTTGAGAGGGCCTGAGGTTACTGTTGAAGAAGACACTAAGATAAAATAAATGTAAGTTTCAATATTTCAGACCAGATGGATCAATTTCTGTTTTAAAAACAAAAACAAAACAAAACAAAAGACCTATCTATGAAACTATTGGGTCAGTTACAATATCTCCTCTTGAATATTCAATAGTTGTATTAAATAGAACTATACTTAGCATTTATACTATTATGATAAGCATCGTCTTTCTCCACAAAGCAAATCTCACCTTACTGAATCTTACTTACGGATCTGCAGCAACCTCAATTCTTGCCTCCTCAGAAGAACAAATTCAGCTGAGTGGTATAAGGCAGAAAATGAGACTGAAGCAAGTTTCAGAGCTTAAGAACAGGAAAGAAAGAAAAGTACATTTGGACGAGACCTAAGCAGGCAACTTGAAGAATAAGTGTGGCATTTAAAGTTGTTCCTAGGACTTTACATGATGGCCACCTCCAGTGTCTTGCTCCCCTTACCCATGATTCTTCCATAGGGTTGGCTGCCCACATATGCAGGGCCAATCTTAAGCTTGGGAAGTGAGTATGCACAGTGTGTTTTGAAAGTTGTACAAATGCCCATCTAAGGCTTTCTTACCTTTTCTGTGGAAGGCCCCTGGAAAGTCATACTCCACTGTATTGTCTCTTAATGTGCATGCCTGGGCTCACTTGCCAGATACCTAAGATTTTATTGGAAACCAATTACTAATCTCGAAGAGTTTTTATCTGTGTGGGAAGTTGCCTATACTTGGCATCTTCTTAATCTCCTTCCTTTCCTCTAAGCCTGTCATATTTCAGTTTTGTTAATTGTGTTCCCTTTCTGTACTCATCCACAAAGTGTTCATACTCTGAATTTGAGTTCTCAGTCTTCTATCCCTTACTTTCACATGTCTTAATAAAGCCCTATTCATTGCCTCTTTGCAAATAACCTCTAACATGTATCATCTTCTTTCTAATATGCCAATCCCCTATTTCTTAAAACATTTCTTCGCCTTGAACAGGTCTTAAAAATAAGGTATTCCAAAATTGGGTTCTGAGAATCATATTAGAACCTTTGTCATCAAATCCTGTCAGTAGTCCCTTTAAATTCAAATTCAGTTAATTTCTGTTAGTACTTACCTAGTTCTAGTTCTCCATAAGCTAATTCCTGGGTCGTTCAAGAACTAATTAATCTTTTATCAGTAATCTCCATTTGTTTAAATTTTTTTTAGAAACATTCTAGTTTTCTTAAAATACTGCTATTATCAAGTCCCTATTATTTCTAAAAGTCTATAGCAACTTCCAAGATAAGATTAAATCCAAGATAAAATCTAGCATATTTTACCTGTCCAACTGTAACTGTTAATCTTCTATAACATCTTGTGGGAAACATGATGAATTGAAAAGACTTAAGCTATTTAGCTGAATTATTTTAACCAATTCCCATGACATGAGCTGTAAGATTGACTAAACCGTTTTAGAAATATCTTGAATTTTAAACTTCTATTATTCTCTGTCTTCTTGATATAGCAAGGTTAAGACCTGCAGATGTTGCTCATTTCTTTCACAATCTTATTTGTATTTCAAATTACATAAGCTACACAAAGCCTTTGTCATTTATGAAATGTCATGTCACCTGTTGCTTTTACAAATATAGGACATTACAATTATATTCTAATATCTCATATTGTTTTGCTTTTTGTAGGTAAGATTAAATTTCTTCAAAAATGGTAGGTTCCTTGAGAAAGGCAATTATATATATATATATATATATTTATATATATATATGTAATTTTTTTCTATATCCAGTCTTGATCAAGTAGCAGAAAATTATAAAGCTCTGTTCAGTTGAATCCTCTTCTGTTTCTGTTACCATTCCACTGACAGCTTGCAACTAGAAAAGGTATCTTGCCCTTATTACCAATGTTTCCAGATAGAGTTTTGAATCAAAGTTTCCAGATACCGCTATTATTGAAACCTTGGTGTCTCTGAACCATAATCCTTAAAAAATAGCCTCTTCCAAAGCCCTCACTTAAAAGAGACATTCATTATATAACCATAACCACATGGAAAACCAACCTATAGAATTGAATCTTTTTTGAAAAACCTACCTTATCATGTACCATGTTATCATTTCTTAGTACTGGAAGTAACTACTGTTGCTAGACATATATACATATAACCAGATTTTTAAAGCATGATTTCAGTTATTTAAGTAAACATCCATATGTATCAAACTGAAAAATTGCTATCATATTTTATAAATTTTAGAAATGTAACAAATGCATTTTAATGCCTACTACCAGTAACAATCAAGCTGCTTTCAAAGAATAGCTATGTATAAAAGATTCTGAGTTTAATTAGATCCCACTTGTCTATTTTGGCTTTTGTTGCCATTGCTTTTGATGTTTCAGTCATGAAGTCCTTGCCCAGGCCTGTGTCCTGGATGGTATTGCCTAGATTTTATTCTAGAGTTTTATGGTGTTAGGCCTCATGTTTAAATCTTTAATCCATTTAGAGTTAATTTTTGTATAAGATGTAAGGAAGGGATCCAGTTTCAGCTTTCTGCATATGGCTAGCCAGTTTCCCAACATCATGTATTAAATAGGGAATCCTTTCCCATTGCTTGCTTTTGTCAGGTTTGTAAAAATCAGATGGTTGTAGATGTGTGGTGTTACTTCTGAGGCCTCTGTTCGGTTCCATTGGCCTGTAGGGGGTAGGGGAAGAATATCAGGGGTTTGGGGGATTAGAGAGGGCTAGCGTTTGGAGAAATACCTAATGTAGATGACGGGGCGATGGATGCAGCAAACCACTACCATGGCACATGTATACCTATGTAACAAACCAGCACAATCTGCACATGTACTTCAGAACTGAAAGTATAATAAATAAATTTTTTAAAAAGATGCTGAGATACTAAAAGTTTTTAAAGATAGAGACAGATAAAAGAAATTCAGTGGCTCACCAGTATTCTGTGTAATTATCTGTCTAAATTACTAATTTTATTTCAAATTTAATATTCTTACCTAATCACTGAAATAGCATGTTTTCATGGTTGACTACCTTGCAATGAACAATGTGCTTGACTTAAAATGCATAAAATGCTGTTTGAACCATTATGCACTTAACTTACTGAACCAAATAGTGAAATGGTTTAATTTTTGACCATTTTACAAATGGAGCCACAAACTTTATTGATCAATCAGCATACTTTAGTGATTCAGCTTTATGTGCATTGCTGAATGAGCCATATACTTTATAAGAATAGGTTTACACATTTCTGAAATGTAGCTGCAAACTCTCCAAGAACAAAAAAGAAATAATATTGTTCACTTAAAATGCACAATGGCACCTTGCTATCTCATGCTCTATCAGTAAAATTACATTCTCAATAAATCTCAGCAATTCCTGTATTTGCTTTAAAAAGTTAAGGGATGGTAACAATTAGTAATTCAATATAAATTAAATTATAAGCTTAAATGAATTACAAGACTTAGGCCGTAAAATTTTAGAAATCGTAGGGATCAAACTATTTACCTATGAGAAACGACAGGATAGTTTAGGAGTTGTCCAGCTCAGCTTTGTAGAAAAGAAATATTTTTTTTTTATTAAATAATTGTTTTGGTTACATTTTAATTAAATTCTTGCAGGTGCACACACACGTATATGCACACTCTCTTTCTTTCTCCATGCCCTGTACTCTCTCCATTCTCCCCGTTTCTGCTTTTGTCTTTCTATTCAGTTGAATTGCTTAGAACTCATTAAATGGAGACCTTGACTCTACAAATAACTGAAACTTCATAATGGTGAGAAATTAAACAGGTATCATGATCCTCAATATTTATACTTAAATTTTGCTTTATTTAATAAATTGTCATCACAACTGTTCCAGACCTTCTATGCTAACTAAACATGATCGGGCAAAAATTTATTTTTGTTTTAGAAAATGTATTTCTCCTGTAGCTGAATGTTCAAATTACATATTTATTGATGAATATGATTGTTTTAGCCAGGTTTAAAAAACAGATTTTACAGATTTCCTTAGTGACTAAACTGTAATTGTCTTCTGATTTAAATGTGTGTGTGTGTATTCATTCATTTCAGCTTAAATTATTCTCCTTTACTGATGACTTTTACCTTTTCTGGGCATATAGTGAAACATTTTCCTTCAAATTTTAATGCTGACTTGCTCTAGGTTTTATCACTTTACCCGCTTTGGCCTATGAATTTAATTTTGGTTCAATGATATTTTAGACTCCACAATGTGGCTTTTGATAGCTAATTAATGTTCATATTTCTAAATCAAGTGTTGAATTATGTTTCTTAACTGCTTGATTATAGGAAAAAAAACTTTGAATTTCTAAGGAAAGATAAAAATAATGTAGAACTATTTAAGTCCTGTGATCAGTTCCAATATTTTATAATTTGGAAAGTTAATATAAATAATAAATATTTTTAAAAGGAAGAGTAAGTGAATATTCCCTTTTTTAATAACCTTTTTTTTTTTCTAAGACAGGATTACATCTAGGGCACAGATATAGCAGGTGTTGATTTATTGAACTGAAGGATGGTTGGATGTGCTACAGCTTTTTATTTGTACTCCTATTTGGGTAGAGTGTATTCTGCTGCCCAAGAAAATACATCTCTTTCAGGATCTGAAAGTTTTGGGGATTTCACTGATAACTCCGTAAAATGCTCATTAGTCACAGAAGAGGAAATGCTATCATGTTTATACGTTTTTGTATGTGGAAAAAACCCATCATTTTATGACAAAAATAAACCTGAATAATTTTTTTAAAGTTTGTTTGCCGATCAATGGTTATCACTGCTATTCAAAAATATTGTTTGAGCACTCTCATCTCCATTATCTTTCTCAACTTATAGGAACAGAAATATATCAGGTTTCTCTTGGGATTTGGGAACCAGTAGCCATTTTTTTTCTGCTTTGACAAGTAAACCTTGACTACACCTCCATTTGCCTGATATCTTCTTGAGTTATCTTAATTTTCGGATCTGTCCCACTCACTGTCTTTGGATATGGATTTGTGTTTTATGTTGTTAAGCCTTGAAAATGAATGACCGTTTATTACTTAGTATAATCGAGTCTATCCTAACTAAAATAATCTTTTAAAAAAATTAATCAGTTAAATTTTAACAATTCAACGATTGGATCTGTGAACATTTATCTCAGATAATTTAAACTATATTCACAGAAAATCCTGTACATGAATGTTCATAGCAGCTTTCTTTGTTATAGCCCAAAACTAAAAATACATGAGGTGTCCTTCAAAAAGGACATTGTACATTCCTTTGAATGTACATGGTACATTCATAAAATGGGACACTTAGCAATAAAAAGGAACAAAATATTGACACAATAATTATGCTGAATGATTAATATCAGACCCAAAAGGTTATATATTACATGAGTTCTTATAGCATTTTTGAAATTACAAAATTTTAGAAACAAAGAACAGATTGCTGTTTGACAGGGTTTAGGACTGGGGTGGGGATAGGGTAGAGTATGATGGCTTCAGTGAGGTGGTTGTAGGTATAAAAGGACAATAAAAAGAATCCTTCAATTGATATAATTATTCAGTATCTTGATTGTGTTGGTAGATACATGTATCTACATATATGAAATAAATGTATAAAACTGAATATACACAAACACAAGCACACACACAAATGAGTACAAATAAAACTGGGGAAATTTAAATAAGACATGTAGATTGTATCAATATTGATATCCTGATACAATATCTTGGATATTATACTGTAATTTTTGCAAGTTTTTACCATTTGAGGAAACTAAGTAAATGGTACACAAAAGAACTTTGCGTATTTTTTCCTACAACTGCATGTGAATTGTCAATTGTTTCAAGAAAAGTTCAGTGAAAACAAGTAAGATAATTTCAAACACGGAATATAAATATTGCCTACTGAGCATTATCTGTTTGTAATATTGATAATTTAATATTTAGGATATGCATAGAAAACAAAAAGAACCTATAGTGGAATAGTATCAATAAGAATTTATATAAATTTTTAGGTCATTTTGGTATTCACTAGTTTTTCTTTCAAGGATCTGACTGATGTTATAAAAACACTTTGGTGATTGGGTGCAGTAGCTCATGCCTGTAATCCCAGCACTTTAGGAGGTTGAGTTGGGAGGATAGTTGTAGCCCAGGTGTTTGAGACCAGCCAGGGCAAAAATATAAGACCCTATGTCCACAAAAAAGAAATAGGAAAAAAAAAAAAGCATTATCCAGTCATAGAGGCATAGTCTTGTAGTCCCAGCCACTTTGAAGGCTGACGCAGGAGGATCACGTGAGCCTGGGAGTTTGAGGTTGCAGTGAGCTGTGATTGCACCACTGCACTCCAGCCTGCACTCCAGGCTCAAAATTACTTCTTTAAAATTTACATTCTTTTTTTAGACTCTAGACACTTCATTACAAACTATCTATAAATCCATGCACCAGTGAATTACTGAGGTTAATTAATAAAAATGTGATTTTTTGGGAGATCATGCTCAAAATATTTTGTTTTAAGCATTAGAGATTAAAATGTAAATTGAAATTTTCTTCTATCTAAAATCTGCACTTTCTCTTATATTATGAATAAAGTAGAAAATATATATAAAAATCATAATTCATATATAATTTCTTAATTACTTGTTATTTATATATATGATACATATATATTACATTTATATATATGATGCATATATAACTACAGGATAATGTCTCTATTATTTTTCCAAGTGTAACACGTATTTGTTAAATTTTACATGGAAATATTAGACATATTATTACTACTACATATTAAAGTGTTGCATATCCTACCTTACGAATGCAACAATTAGACAGAATATTGCAGCTTGTACTAAAATTATTGCTTGATGGGATATTCAGCAGATTGTGTTTGACAATTATTGTTCTCACTCATAGGCGGGTGTTGAACAATGAGAACACATGGACACAGGGAGGGGAGCATCACACACTGGGGTCTGTGGAGGGGAACTAGGGGAAGGACAGTGAGGGGTGGGGAGCTGGGGAGAGATAACATGGGGAGAAATGCCAGATATAGGTGATGGGGAGGAAGGCAGCAAACCACATTGCCATGTATGTACCTATGCAACAATCCTGCATGTTCTTCA
>CAUYQU010039395.1:0-16967 GCA_963574635.1 Cheracebus regulus | reverse complement strand
GGCAACAAAAGCCAAAATGGACAAATGGGACCTAATCAAACTCCAGAGCTTCTGCACAGCAAAAGAAACAGTCATTAGAGTGAATCGGCAACCAACAGAATGGGAAAAAATTTTTGCAATCTACCCATCTGACAAAGGGCTAATATCCAGAATCTACAAAGAACTAAAACAGATTTACAAGAAAAAAACAAACAAGCCCATTCAAAAGTGGGTGAAGGACATGAACAGACACTTTTCAAAAGAAGACATATATGAGGCCAACAAACATATGAAAAAATGCTCATTGTCACTGGTCATTAGAGAAATGCAAATCAAAACTACATTGAGATATCATCTCACACCAGTTAGAATGGTGATCAATTAAAAAATCTGGAGACAACAGATGCTGGAGGAGATGTGGAGAAATAGGAACACTTTTACACTGTTGGTGGGAGTGTAAATTAGTTCAACCATTGTGGAAGACAGTGTGGCGATTCCTCAAGGACCTAGAAATAGAAATTCCATTTGACCCAGCAATCCCATTACTGGGTATATATTCAAAGGATTATAAATCATTCTACTATAAGAACACATGCACACGAATATTCATTGCAGCACAGTTTACAAATAGCAAAGACCTGGAACCAACCCAAATGCCCATCAATGATAGACTGAACAGGGAAAATGTGGCACATATATACCATGGAATATTATGCAGTCATCAAAAACGATGAGTTCGTGTCCTTTGTGGGGACATGGATGAACCTGGAAACCATCATTCTCAGCAAACTGACACAAGAACAGAAAATCAAACACCGCATGTTCTCACTCATAGGCGGGTGTTGAAGAATGAGAACACATGGACACAGGGAGGGGAGCATCACACACTGGGGTCTGTTGGGGGGAAGTAGGGGAGGGACAGCAGGGGGTGGGGAGTTGGGAAGAGATAGCATGGGGAGAAATGCTAGATATAGGTGAAGGGGAGGAAGGCAGCAAATCACACCGCCATGTGTGTACCTATGCAACAATCTTGCATGTTCTTCACATGTACCCCAAAACCTAAAATGCAATAAAAAAAAAACTTGAAATAGAAGTACCTGAGGTGCTGAGATTAATAGATGTGAATTCTCAAACACTTCCCCATCTTTTGAATCAGCAGTTCTGAATGCAGTGATTTTTTTTTAATCAAGCTCTTAAACTGATTCTTTTGCAAATTAGTGCTTGATAACCACTGGCTTAGCTGGTATCAGGAACTTAAAATATGTAATCTTCACGATGACTTTAAGAAATAAATATTAACTCCATTTTACAAAAAAAAAAAAAAAAGATAGCTACAAAGATAAAAAAAAAAGCCATATACCTCCCTCACAATTATAAAAAAGCTAGATACCTCCCTCACAATTATAAAAAAAAAAAGCTAGATACCTCCCTCCCTCCTCACAAAAGGAAATTCCTTGTGGACAAATAACAGGCAGAATTCAAAGTCATCCCTCTGCTCACACAAGACAATGCCTATCTGATTTTTCTTTTTTTCCCCCCTATTGTTTCACTAAGCCAGACTAAGGCTTAAGTGACTATTTCTGTAAATTGTGTATTTAGTAAAAAGCTAATCAGAAACTGGAAAGAATGTAACTGTTTTTCTGTTAACTGCCTTTGACCTGGAAGCCCCCTCCCTGCTTGGAGTTGTCCTGCTTTCCAGATTGAATCAATGTACATCTTACATATACTGATTGAAGTCTCATGTCTCCCTAAAATGTATAAAACCAGGCTGATCCTCAATCACCTTGGTTCATGTTGTCAGGACTTCCTGAGGCTGCGTCATGAGCACATCCTTAACCTTGGCAAAATAAACTTTCTACACTGATGGAAAAAGAAAAAAGAAAAAGAAAATACGTCAAGCACCCAACAGGTATCCTAAGCTACTATTAAATCAGTAATAGTATCCCTAAGATACTATTAAAACAGTATACACAACAGCAAAATCAGTATGTCAAAGTTATGTTCCACTGACAAGAGCCAGCAGCATGACTCTAACCAGACCATTCATGTAGGTTCTCCTTGGCTGCAGTTCTAGCTTCCTCCCCTCCTCTGCACTCTTTTTGCCGTACTTGTTTCTCCATCCATCCCACCAATCCTTCCAATACTTATCTTTCAGCTAAGGTTAGCCAAAGATGCTCTACCATTCACAACTAGGATCCCAAATGCTCATGCCCTCTGGTCAGTCTACTGAGTTGTGACTGTAGCCTCTGTTCTTGTCCCCGCACCCCATTTATCCTCTCTCTCCTCTAAGCAATCCAAGAATTCAAACCAGAGTCTTCTGGCTATGTTTAGACTCTGATCATGTCATTCCATGGCTCAAAATCTTACTAACATCTCCTGTGAGTCCTCACCTCTACTACTACCCCTTTCCCTACTCAATTAAGTTACATCCTCTCATCGCAGAAGCATTTCCTGACATTATACTCACTACCTCTCCATATTTCTATAGAACTTGGGGATTTTCTGTTCTCCAAGCATGTCATGTTTTTATGGTGCTGTACATTTACCCAACCTGTTCTCTTAGCTATAAGGTTACATTTGCACCTGTCAAAATACTATTTCTTAAACAGCACACCTCAAATGCTACCTCCTCCATGATGTCTTTCAGATCTTCCAAAAAAAAAAAAAAATATGACCTCTCCTTCCTTTAAATTTTTTAGAGTATTTCATGTTTCTTCTCTTACATCAGCCATAGCATTCTGCATTTGTGGACTTTTCTTCTCCTTTTATAATAAAAGAAGCTTGAATGCTTTTCTTTCTCGATCCTCAAGCACCCAGTAGGTATCCCTAAGATACTATTAAATCAGATTGTTGGGTGAATTCAGTACATTTAGCATCTCATTTAGCCCATGAGATGATACATGCTCTATGTGAAGAAAATAAGTTAAATCACCAGTGTCCCAGTCTGGCAAAGGTATTTTCTATTAATTAGGCTAAAATTTGGCACCTAGGAAGAAAAAAAATCACCCAGAGCTTTTTAACTTCCCAGATTCAGTTACAACTAGGGCACCTCACATGACTTGAACATCAACAAAGCAAACACAACCACACTACAGGGAAATAGACATTATCAAAGGAGATGGTGGCCTCATCCAGGGAAACTAGACAGAGGTATGGCCTAGTAATAGTAACAATGTACCATATATTCCCAGTGCTGCTAGACACAAAGTGTAGGATATGATCTGTGCCTTTTAAAAATTCCTTTTCCTTTTTCCAGTATAATTTTATAACATCTACCTTTGGCTGGTACATCACCTTTATAGTTTTCACCTTGTATTTCCTGGAAAAGACATGAGCCAGTTACTAAAAGGAATCATTACTTGTTTTCAAAGAATCTGAAATGAACATTTTGATTAAATTTTTGAATTGTTTATAACAAGTCACATTGTAGTATCTTCCCTAGACAGTGAGATTTCAAAGAATTTTAAATCATGGGCTTCATAAGAGACTTAAACTATTCAAAGCAATTAAATTTTTTATAAATTCTCTCTAAGCAATATGTACAAATTCTAGTCATTATTAAAAACTAATTAGTTTAATTACTTAGCAATATGTACCAGCTCTTTTGTTCTTTATCTTTCTCGGCTTTCACTAATAGTATTCTATGGTTTTAATTATGCTATATGCCCTTGCTTCTTAACATTTCATAGTGAATACAATAGGATAAAAAATAATCATGTCATCAAATGTACTGACATAAAATGATAATAATGTATTCATGCCTGACTAGAAAATACTGTCTGTGACCATCCTTCTAAAACAAAGGACATTAATACTGCATTGCAGATACAGAATTTGAATCAGGCTTGAACTCACGTTGCCATATTCTATCAACTTCCCAAAAAGACACCCAAACCTTCACTATTCTGTTCTTTTAGGTCTGATCATACACCATATGCACTGCCTAAGTAGCAAAATTCAATAACAGGTCAGGCTTTTGATATGAGTAAAAAGCTTTTGGGAAATTGTTTACGTAGGCAGCCGCTACATGGCCTTATTTTGACAAATGTGTCAGACAAATGTGCCTCCTACCTACAGTCTCTCACAAAACAGTCTGTAGTTCCTTAATGGCTCTCTCTGGGGTGCTGAATAATACTCTTAATTTATAATGCTTCCTATTCAAGATATGTGAATACAAAGTCTTTTACTCTCTTACACTGTTATTGGTAGGATGGATGTATTGTTACAATATTTTTGCAAAATAGCACTATAACATATCAAGTCCTAATGTTTCTATCAAAGCTTTGAAAAAATTATTTGTACCTTCTTAGCAAACAATGGCATTTCTAGAAATTTATCCTAAGAAAAGTTTAGCCTGGTAGATGGCATCAGACATGTACATGGGAATGTTAGATGTAGTATTGTTTATAATATTAAAAAATTGGAAAACCACCAAAACATTCAGCAATAGAAGTAAAGAAAATTATGCTACATTTTTATATGATGAATACTGAACATCTATTAAACATCATGTTGTAGAAAAGCATTTTTAGCACAAAAAATTACAATATACTGATGAATGAAAAAAAACAGGTCATTCAAATACTATTTTTTAAAATATAAGAACAGGGTGGACTGACTAAAAGCCACCACACTTCAGATCTGGACCCCTTCCTTACACCACTCTTTCCAAGATGGGTCATGTCCTCTTTCAAGCAGATAGTGAAGCCATCCTTACAGGGTTAGCTAGAATTCTGGACAGAAATCTAGTTATTAAGCATTAATCAAGCTGCACTTTGACTCCCTTTCCTTGTAACTGAAAGTCAGTTAGCACTAGATCCTGACCATTTGTATCCCAACTGATACTATAGATAGAATCTCTGACAGTAGAATCATAAGGCTTTTGTTTAAACATCACTAGCGGTATTTTTCAGATCCCAAATTCCAGTGAAACAGCTGGCACCAACCAGTTTGATGAAATAAGTACAGAATCAGCATGCAAAGTCAGTTTCTTCATCAACCAGTGCCATGACTGCTATGCACTCTTCAACCAATCAACCATCTCTACACTTCAACCCACTCCAAACCCTTATAAACTCCAGCTCCAAACCCTACAGGAAGCTGGATTTGAGGTTCCCTCTCATGTCTTCCTTTGGCAGCCATATGATTAAACCTCTTTCTCTGTTGCAACCCAATGTCTCAGCATATTGATTTGTTGTGAGCATCAAGCAACTGAGCCATTATGGTTGCAATAGGAAAAACTTCACTTTCAGGGTGCCCCAGACTAGAGATCATCTTCTCCATTTTGGTGTTTTTCTTTGGGTTGAAGAGTCTGCAGTCTGCCAGACCTACCTCCACATCCACCAGATCCAGCAAGAACCCATCCCTGGAAAATGTTATGTAGTACTTAGACCCTATATTTGTCCCCCAAGGCAAGAGATGGAAATGAGTGACTGTGCGGTTTCTGGTTCAGAAACAGGGCTACTTAATCCCCACTGCATAAACACTCCATCCCCTCTAGACTAGACAGCCTTTGTGAGAAGAGGGCTTGCATCCTAGCCAGAAATCTCCACCCCTCCCCACATCTATAACTGAAGAGGGTACAGATGAGGCATTACCAATAAGGTGTGTGATTTTTTTTTTTAAAAAGGACTCTTCTAAACTAGCAATGACAAAAATATTAATTGTGATCACCTATGTGAGGGAGAAAACTGAATTATTCTTTCAATTCTCTTTCTATTCTCTATAGAAAATGCTATTACAAAATCATTGCCTTTCGAAGACATCATCAATGAGTATTCAATCTAAAATCTAGGGGTGGGAGAGGAGTGTCAAGCAATAAAAGAGTTAACACAATAATTGGTTTTTCTGGATTGTATGACATCTGGAGTATTTTTTAACTTTAGAAAATTTAAAATTTTTGTGATTTTCTTTCTCATTCTACATAAATATTCACGTTCACACTCAATTTTGTATTTATAATTTTATATTATTTTTCTTAAAGAAAGTCCCCCAAAATGTAGAAGTGCAGGCCTCAAAAACCTGTTGGATTCATTGTTGACCTAGACAATGTACTGTAAGGACCAAAATACCCAAGATATTAGTGATGAAGAAACCAAGGAGATTCTTCTTCTGTTTGCCTTTCTGCTTTTCTAGGTGCTTCAAGTTTTCTACATTAAGCATGTTCTACATTATAACTGGATTTTTAAAAACTACAATAAAAATATTTAGAGAATTGCAAAGTTTTTTAACAACCATACGTTTTAGGTCTTAACAAACCCCCTAAGCTGAATGAAAACAATGACAGAAAAAAAATAATCACCACTACATACACTCTCTAGCCTGTGACAAAGAAGAATGATTTACTTAGAGTAACTACTAAATATGGTTTACTTAGAGTAACTACTAAGTAACTGAGTTTTAAAATTTGAAATAAGATTCTTTTAAAATGTAGTTTTGTATATTTAACAGAGAGGAATGTCTTGCATGACATCTTTTAATTTTGTAAATTTATTAAATCAGCTAAATTAGGCTGGGCACACTGGCTCACATCTATAATCCCAGTACTTTAGGAGGCTAAGGTGAAAAGATCACTTGAGGTCAAGAATTAGAGGCCAGACAGGGACTGGGCCACAATAGCGAGACCCTGTCTCTACAAAAAAAAAAAAAAAAAAAATTTAAATAGGCTGGGAGCTGTGGCTCATGCCTGTAATCCCAGCACTTTAGGAGGTCAAGGTATATATATATATACACATTTATAAGAATATATTATATATTATATATATATATATTTGTAAAATATACATATATACGCACACACACACACACACATTTATAAGCCAAGTATGGTGCCACATGCCTTTAGTCCCAGCTACTAAGGAGGTCGAGGTGGGAGGATCTTTAGCCTGAGAGGTTGAGGCTACAGTGAGCTATGGTCATGCCACTGCATTCCAGCCTGGGTGACAGCAGAGATGCTGTCTCTGATTTTGTTGTTGTTGTTGTTGTCGTTGTTTTGAGACAGTCTCAATCTGTCACCCAGGCTGGAGTGCAGTGGCACAATCTCAGCTCACCACAACCTCTGCCTCCAGGGTTCAAGCTATACTCCTGCCTCAGCCTCCCCAGTAGCTGGGATTACAGGTGTCTACCACCACTCCCGGCTAATTTTTGCATTTTTAGTAGAGATGGGGTTTCACCATGTAGGCCAGGCTGATCTCGAGCTCCTGACCTCAAGTGATCTGCCCACCTCAGCCTCCCAAAGTGCTGGGATTACAGGCGTGAGCCATGGCAGTTTTTAAAAATAAGAAATAAATAAATTAGCTAAACTAGCCTATGAATTAAACTTCCCACAGATTAATTAAAAGCTATTCTGGAAAAATAGTAACTGCAACCAATGTCCAAGAAATTATTAACCAACTCTGACAGACACCAGCCCTCCACTAGGAGTGAAGAAAAAAATAATTAAACTGGATTATATAGCTTACTCTCTAGAGGATTATAATTGAGGAAATAATTTATGTGAAAAATAAGTTATACATTGAGGAAATAAGTCATAAACAACCTAATATCCATTACTTCTTGTAAAAGTACACAATAGTACATGTGTATCCATTACTACTTGCATAAAAGTACATAACAGAGCCATGTAGAGAACAAGATAGCATATATTAAGATCTGATTGGATAGTGCAGGCAAACTTGGAAGGATATGGAGAAGGAAATTATCAAAATGATAGATACCCTAAGCAAGGCCTCAGAGGATGTGGGCAAAACTGGGGAAGGCTTTCCACATTACGTAAATATATTTTAAAACCCTAAAAGGAGGCTGAGTGTAGTATGGCTAGGGAACAGAAAGGAGACCAACATGATTGAAGCAAACAGCATTTGCTGAGGAGTAGAAATTCAAATTGACTTTTTTGATGGTAACAACTGCATAATGATGTTTGAAAAAAAAAAAAAACCTTATCTCTGCCATTGAATTTAAAACTGGGAAAGGCAATTACATAAACATATTTTAATTGAGGGGGTGCACTTAACTAAAAAAAACAAAAATTTATATTATTAATTATTCATTCAAGTTCAGTTCAGTTAACCAAAGTTTGTTTACATAACTAAGCATGGTTCTTTCTTATTCAACCTGAAAATATGGACATATGTTTAAATTTCTTAATTTTTTATTAATTAGCAGATGTCAACCATTGAACCAGAATAATTTCCGTGTCTTTACATAAATACAGACATCTTAAGAAATCAAGTTTATAATGATCCATTTAATAGACACCTAATGTACTCTAGTCAGTTTTCGTTTTTCTCGATAGTGAAAGGAAATTATTTTTCATATGACCATCAGGGACTATATTAAGTCTGTTTCAAGATTTCATAACAGTTAATTTGTTTCCTGGTAGAAAAAGAACATTTGCTCTTCTGATTAAGAGTTGCAGGTCATAATATGATCATTCTAGAGAATTTCAACAAAGAAGGCATTTTTGGTTCAGAAACCAGATTTTTTTTTCTGTTTTGAGTCTTCATTCTGGTTCGTGTAGGTAGATACAGACTTCAACCCACTTAACTATTTGTTCATATCAAATATTACATAGGGATTTTAATGCTCACCAGATGAGAAAGTCAGATTGAAGATGTCAGCTCTGCTATCTAGAAGCGTGCTATGTGTGTGGGCTCCAAATCTACCCAGGTGTCACCTGCAGACTGGCTGAGCCCTTATGGAATAAGTGAGTCAGAACTGGGAATCCTCATTGTTTGTAACCATCATTGCCACATTAGCAGTGGAATGAGCCTATTTGATTCTCTGCTATTTAACTGAAATGACAAGTAAACTTGAATTATTTTCAGGTAATGCAACTAGCCCTATATGTTAGCTGTTGCTCTGTTTCTTTCCCCTTTTGGCCCCAGTTATCACCTGTGAAATGGGGATAATAAAACAGCTATCTCAAAATAAATAAAGCCTGCCAGAACAGAGTATAAGGCATAAGAAAATAAAAATGATGTATCTCAAAAATAGAAATCAGAGTATGAAAATGGACAACAGCATCCTGTTGGATTTTTGTTCCTAAATAAAGACCCCTTTTTAGATCAAAAGGCTCTGTAAACACAGCATTGGCACACTGAGATTTTAGAATCTCTAATGTTAAATTTTTTACAAACAGATTTATAAACATCAGATTACAGGACCCGAATCTCTCCAAAACATATTGGCCTAGAGGATACAAAAAGGTCCAGTGACCGTGATAAAATCCACCTCCAGGTTCACTGGAAACCTAGCATCAGATCCAGATCCTCTTGATCTGGGAGTTTCTTGGTACATCTCTCAAAGTCATATGTCTCAAATGACTATGACTGATACCCCTTCCCTTGCTGCTCTCATTCTCAGGAGGTTGTCAGGAATCATGATAATGGCCCCTGCTTCAATTCTCTTCCCTTCTCACCATCATTGGGCTAAGCTGGAGGAAATCCACTAATGTTGCAGCCCATAACCCACTCCACATAGTCACTCATTTTCTAAAGAAATGCTTAATGGAGCATATTTCATGTTATTTCATTTCACTTCATTTATTTGAACTTCTATTAGAAGAAAAACTTTAGACAGTACGTTTAACAAAGTTTATCTGAGCAAATAAATTAACTGGGTAGCACTGAAAGCAGGAAGAGGTTCAGAGAACTCTGCTCTAGTGGCATAACCAGTGAGTTTTTATGAACTGGACACAGAAGTAAAGGAATTACTTTATTGGCTATGGCTAGGTGTTTGCCTTACATGAGTATGATTTGATGAAAGGTCTCTAGTTATATAACCAATCTGCTAATTGGTTGTTTGTGATTGGCTAAAGCTTGATTCAAAATTAATCAGTTATAAGGAATGCCTCTAAGCGAAGTTTTGGGTTGCTTGGGTAAGAGTTCCAGGTACAGAGCAATCCTATGCTAATGGCCTCCTGATGATTTTGCCTTAACAGTTTTTATTTTCTTTTTCAAGACAGGGTCTTGCTGTGTCACCCAGGCTGTAGTGTAGTGGCCTGATCTTGGCCCACTGCAACCTGTAGTTTCTGGGCTCAGGTGATCCTCCCACCTCAGCCTCCCAAGCACCTGGGACTACAGGCACACACCACTACACCCAGCTTATTTTTGTGTTTTTTGTAGAGATGGGGTTTCACCACATTGCCCAGACTGGTCTCAAACTCCTAGCTTCAAGCAATCCTCCCACCTTGACCTCCCAAAGTTCTGGCATTACAGGCCTGAGCCACCACACCTGGCCAGCACGTCATGTTAACAGCCCCTTCCTTTAGGGCTCTGGCAAAGTCCCTTGGGAGAGAAAGTCAGATGCTCATCCTGTATTACACCATTAACCAGGCATTTTGGACTGATTTACTGGGGTCCAAAGGTAAATACTAACAGATATTATTTCTATGCCTCATCCTCAGTTCTGTACCTTACTTTACCCTGATATTTATTTGCAACCACTAAAAGGGGGGAAGAGGTGTTTTTACTTTATAGGCAGGGGTTGAGGGTTGTGGAAAGGATTGGAAAGGTGGGGCAGAGAATACAGGGTGGAGGATCTGGTGGGTGTTCCCAGTAATTCTTAGACTCTGTTGGAGTGCCTAGCACGGCTTGCTCGCCTACAAGGTGATAAGGAACCCAGGCTCTGAGGGTCACTGCCTGGGTGACATCCTGGATCTTCTGTTTCTTCATCTGTAAAAGGGGTTAAGATAATTAGATATATATTTTAAATTTGGACACAGGGTAAGCCTCCAATTAATGTTTCTAATGGTAGAAAAATTAGGCCTTGAGAAGAAAATTCTCCTGATTTTGACTACTTTATAAGTAAATATGAAAATTTTTTGAAATATCTTATAGAATTTTCTATGATAGAGAATATTACCTCTCTAAGGTACAAACATAATTGGAAAATGTGTGTGGATAGTGTCACAGAAGATCCTCCCAAGGCTTGTTTCATAAAAGAGAAAATTTAATGAGTTCTGCCTAAGGAGAAAAAAGTTCATTTCAAAGTTGAGAATTTTTTGCTTAAAACAAGAAAATGGAAGAAAAAATATAAAGGAAAAGGGGATATTACAATTGGGATCACAGTTGCCACTATCTCAGATTAGCATATGAAGAATCCAACCAAAACATTTTGTGGATAGCTCAACTTTTCAACATCAGCTCTTGGAAATCTTTAAAAAATAAACTACAATAATGAAGTATGCTTACTTAGGGAAACATCTAACAAGCATTATCTAAAGCTTCCAACAGGTACTCACAGCCATAATGTAATGTGAGAATAGAAGCTGTTTCTCTGATTCATGAAAGAATCTAAAAGCTTTGAAAATGGTAACCAACCCTCAAGATGCAACACAGCATGATCTCAAATGAACAGGAGTCTTGTCATTTTCTGACTCCTACAAAAAGTCACAAGTAAAATACCTTGACTATGCAATGAAGGACAGTATACTTTGATTTATTTATACTTAGTTTCATTTGAAGTTTGTTTCTCCTACTATTTAAATTTCTGAAATTTCATTTCTTCTTTAAGAGGCATGTGGTTAGAATAAGAACAAACTTTCAGTTTTTCTCCTGTATACATATTAAAACGTTTACACTTAGTGGAAGGCGTGGTGTGAGCCTTGAGATTTGTAGGATGATTAAGGCAAGTTCAAAAACCAAGGTTTTATTTGCCTTGTTATCTAAGCATCAGGTTGGTTTGTCATTCATTATTTCAGTATCTAACACTCTCATGAAGTACTAATTTGAGAATTATCTTTATATTATACTTATACATAAATCTATTCTAACCTAGTCTTCTATATTCTAAAGAACATCTTGTTCACTGGAATTGGTTACTTTTACAGTACTTTGGCACAAGACTAGAAAATAAACATTCTAGATTTTCTCAAGAATGTTCTGAGGATCCAAGCAACACATTACCAAGCCTACAGGTTAGAAGGAAAAAAAAGAATTTGGTGATCAAATAAGAGTGCCAAATGCTGCACTCTTATTCATGCTATATTAAAAGATATGAGAAGTATCACTTACAGAATACAACTTTTTCATTGAACTCTTACATGTTTTTTCTTTACTACAAAATCTTTGTCACATGGAAGAGCCATAAACATCCTAAACATTGGTTGTATTTGGCCTTCCTATTGGGAAATTCTAGATTAGAGGGCATGGAGGCGGAAGGCTGTATGGAAGGCCTTGCAGAATCCTCCTAGTATTTGGTTTAGGATGCTTGGACTGATGGTGTTCTAGGACTTTTCAAGAAGAAGCACACTTTTATGTTGCTCGAAGAGAATTTTCTAGATCATAAAATAATCCTCAGCAACAGTGAATTTGTATTCTGTATACCTTTCAACTAAAACATCTATCAAGCTTATCATAACTGCTGAGTGTTTACAACAATCCGGTGTAGGTGGTATTGTTATTGTTTCATTTTACACATAAGAAAACAGAGTTCATAGATGTTAATTATCTTGTCCTAGATCATGTTGCTCTTAAGGAGCAGAACCAAATTCTCTCAAAAACTAATGCATTGTCTAATAGTTTAGAATACAACATTAATATTAATATTTTGAACACTTGTTATGAGTTTATCTCCTGTGTTCAGCCCTAAGATTTTAATATTCAGCATAAATAAACATGACTCTTGCCATCATGCAGCATAGAGGTCAAAGGGTATATATTAGTCCATTCTGACATTACTATAAAGAAATTCCTGAGACTGAGTAATGTATTAAAAAAAGAGAGAGAAAAAGAGAGGTTTAATTGGCTTATGGTTCTGCAGGCTGTACAGAGAGCATAGTGGCTTCTGCTTCTGAGGAGACCTCAGGAAACTTACAACCATGGTGGATGGTGAAGAGGAAGCAGGCACCTCTTACATGGCTAGAGCAGAAGGAAGAGAGAGCCAGGGGAAGGTGCTACACACTTTTAAACAACCAGTTCTCATGATAACTCACTATCACGAGAACAGCACGGAAGGGATGGTGCTAATCCATTCAAGAGAACTCTGCCCCTATAATCCAATCACCTCCCACAAGACCCCACCTTCAACATTAAGGATTACAATTGAACATGAGGTTTGGGTGGGGACATAGATCCAAACCATATAAAGGTGAGACCAACCTGAGTCAAATAATCCTGAAATGAGCAAGGCACTGGGTTTGTGATTCAGGAAATTACAGAAACTATGTATTCCTCAAAGACATTACCATCTGGTGGAATAAATTTTTAAAGTGAGACAGTAAATGATGTGGTTTGGATGTTTGTCCTCTCCAAATCTCACACTGAAATGTAATTCACAATGTTGGAGGTAGGGCCTGGTGGGAGATGATTGGATTGTGGGAGTGGATCCTCTTGAAAGGTTTAGCACCATCCGCTTTATGGTAAGTGAGTTCTCGCTCAGTTCACACAAGATCTGATTATTTAAAAGTCTAGGATCTCCCCGAACCTGGCTCTCTTGCTCCTGCTCTCACCATGTGATGTGCCTGCTCCTCCTTCACCTTCCACCACAATTATAACCTCCCTGAGGCCTAACCTGAAGCAGATGCTGACACCATGCTTTCTGTACACTCTGCATCCTGCAAGCCAATTGAACGTTTTTTCTTTATAAATTACCCAGTCTCGGGCATTCCTTTATAGGAACACAAATGGACTAATACCGTAAATAACAATACACAGTTTAAATAATAATATAAATTAAAACACAAGTAGTATCAAGAGGGGGGTGGATGACTGTCAGAATCAAAATAGACTGTATGCATTGAGCCTCCAATAGTCCTAGAAACTAAAAGGATGTAAAGGTATTTATTTACTCATCAACAAATATATATTGAGCAACTACTACATGTCAGGCAGTATGCTGCATTTTGAATAAATTGTAGAGGACTTTTTAAAACCAAGCCCAAGAGTGTGGACAGTGAGAAAAGGTCTCATATCCTGGTTCTGCCATGTAGAAGTTGCAGGAGGATGGGCAAAGGGCTCTCTAAACTTCACTTTCCTCATCTATGAAATGGAAACAGTAGGAACGTCTACCTCATGGGGGGTTTGGTGACACTTAAGCCATGGCTTAATATGGAAATTGGAGCATACTATATGCTCAATAAATAACAGTGATTAGCAGTCCACAGAAATGAAAGGTCATGGGAATTTTCTGAGAATACACAAACATGACCAGTGAGTGACTTGAGAAGATTACTACAAGGCATTACGGTGCCTTTCTATGTTGTTATGACAAAAAAACATGCCATGGATAGTCTTCAGTGAAGGTTCCAAGCTTCTTTTGATTCCTTTAAAATTATTACTGTTCATTGACAATGTACCTGATCAGCCAAGAGCTCTGATGAAGATGTGTAGGAAACGAACATCACTTTCATGCCTGTTAATGTCTGTTTCATGCCTGTTAATTCATTCTGCAGCTCATAAAGCAAGGAGTTGTTTTGATTTTGAGTCTTATTTTTTAAGAAATAAATTTCATAAGGCTTTAGCTGCCATACATAGTAATTACTTTGATATATCTGGGCAGTTGAAAACCATCTGAATAGGAATCACCATTCTACATGCATTAAGAATGTGATTCATAGGAAAAGGTCAACATGACAAAATTAACAGGAGTTTGGAGGAAGCTGATTCTAACCTCATGCATGACTTTGAGGGGTTCAGGACTTCAATGGAGGAAATAAGCATAGATGTGACAGAAATAGCAAGAGAACTAGAATTAGAAGTGGAGCCTAAAAGAGTGACTGAATTGCTACAATCTCATAGGGAAACTTTAACAGATGAGGAGTTGCCTCTTATGGATGAGGAGTTGCCTCTTACGGATGAGCAAAGTAAGTGGTTTCTTGAGATGAAATGGACTACTGATGAAAGATGCTGTGAACACTGTTGAAATGACAGCAAAGGATTTAGAATGTTACATAGAAAATTGATAAAGCAGCAGCAGCATTTGAGAGAATTGACTCTAGACGTTCTACTGTGAGTAAAATGCTATAAAAAGCAGCACATGCCACAGAGAAATCTTTCATGAAAGAGTCAATTGATGTGGCCAACTCCATTATAGCTTGATTTTGGGAAATCGACACAGCAAGCCTGGGCTTTAACAGCCACCATCCCAATCAGTCAGCAGCCATCAACAAAAAGACAAGACCCTCCATCAGCAAAAAAAACAATGACTCCCTGAAGGCTCAGATGATCATTAGTATATTTTGGCAATAAAATATTTTAATTAAAGTATGGACATTTTTTAGACATAATACTATTACAAACTTAATAGACTATAATATACAGTGTCAATGTAACTTTTATATGCACTAAGAAATGAAAAAATTGTGTGTGACTCACTTTACTGTGATATTCTCTTTATTATGGTAATCTGGTATTAAACCCAGAATATCTCTGAGAGGGACGTGTGTATACATATATTTATTATGTCATATATACATGATATATGTACATTATATACACCCTGTACACATACTATATATATACATTGTATACATATAATGTATATATACATTGTATACATATATGCACTGTATACATATATACATGTATATACACATTTTACATACATTATATGTGTATGTATATAAAATAGAATATTATTGGGCCTTAGAAAAGAAGGAAATGCTGTCACTTGCAACAACATGGATGAACCTGAAGGACATTATGCTAAGCAAATGAACCAGACACATAAAGAAAAGTACTGCATGATCTCACATATATGTGGAATCTAAAAGAAAAAGTTGATCTCATAGTAACAGAGAATAGGATGCCCATGCTGCCATAAAGCTTGGAAGAAAAGACTAATAATAATAATTCTCTTGTATGTCTAATTCAGAAATGAATACAACATTCCAGATATGATTTGACTAGTGCTTTACAAACACTTTTATTTTTCTGGACATCCTCCTTCCAATACAGCCTAACCACATCAATCTTTTCAGCAACCCCTCAACACTGCTGATTCAGGTGAAGCTTACAGCCAAGAAAACCACCTTAAAGCCCTCAGAGGGAAATCCCCTGAATTACATAAGCCATTGGTGTATCCCTCTACTTCACTTTGGCTGCAAAGCTAGAGTCAGAATTATCGCAGTAATATTCATGCTTACCAATCCCAGAGGCTAATCTAGAAAAAATATAGCCTAAACCTGAGAAAGAGACAAATATCAAGAACTATGAAAGCTCCGAGATTTTTTTCTACTTGCAAGTTAACCAGTTAACCTGCCACAGTTGTATGCAGAAGACACAAGTTTTCTAGATCAGAAACACAGGACTTTATTACTCATATCAAGAGCAGTAGCCAGGAAAGAGTATTTGTTTTCATGAACTGGGATGATTTACAAAAGATCAAATCTGATCTTAAGGAACTTGACTCTTTTGTGCTGCACAATAAATACCCCTACCTTTTGTTCCAATGGGAGCCACTGCTTCTGTCCTACAAGTCTATTCACTCTACAAACATCTTTGAAAAGATAATCTGAAACAAAGCCAGTCAGTCTGCTTGTAAGATGTAGAGAAATGTGAGACTCATGTAGAATTTTCTCCCAGAAATAGACTATTCAGCAAATGACTCTGAAAATCTAAAACTAATGAAGTTTAAAGCTTATATCATACTTCAAAATAAATTCCAGACATGACAGCTAAGTGTAACACATGATCTTTGATTAGATCCCCTACTGGGGAAAAGTTACGTTGCTATTAAAGAATTATTAGGACAATTGGCTAAATTTGACTAAATCTATATATAAGATAACTTTTTTCGAGGCTACTAGTTTCTCAGATAACTATTTCATCAAGGAAAATCTCTTAATTTTTATCATTTTACTTAGGTTTTATCTTTTTTTTTATGAAAGAGAAAGGAAGAGGAAGAGATTTTAGAAAAAGAGAGAAAAGGAGAAAGAAAGAAACAGCAAAAGAAAGAAAAAATGAAAGAAAGAGGAAGAGATTTTAGAAAAAGAGAGAAAAGGAGAAAGAAAGAAACTGCAAAAGAAAGAAAAAAATGAAAGAGAAAGA
>CAUYQU010039392.1:0-64903 GCA_963574635.1 Cheracebus regulus | reverse complement strand
CCCTCCGCCTCTCCGCCCCTCCACCCCTCCGCCCCTCCACCCCTCCATCCTGCCATCCCTCTGTCTCCTGCCACAGTCCTGAACCAGCTGGAGGAGTTGCTGAGCGACATGAAGGCTGATGTGACCCGGCTGCCATCCATGCTGTCCCGCATCCCCCCTGTGGCGGCCCGACTGCAGATGTCAGAGCGCAGCATCCTGAGCCGCCTGACCAACCGCGCCGGGGACCCCACCATCCAGCAGGTCAGGTTCGGCCTGTGCGCCCCAGCCTGAACCCCCTGGCGTGCCCCTGGGTGGAGGCTGGGTGAGGGGCCTGAGGCCGCCTGTGAAGCTGAGTCCTTGCCTCCAGGGCGCTTTCGGCTCCTCCCAGATGTACAGCAACAACTTTGGGCCCAACTTCCGGGGCCCTGGACCGGGAGGGATTGTCAACTACAACCAGATGCCCCTGGGGCCCTATGTGACCGGTAGGTGCCCGTCCGCTCCGGGCAGCATGCACATGGGTGCCCGCCGGGCCCGGCCTGCCTGCTGCTGCCGACGCCAGGCAAGCCCGGCTCCCCTCTCTTTCTGACAGATATCTAGCCGTCCCCGAGACTTCCCTGTGCTGCAGCGCGCATTTCCAGCTGAGGTGAGGGCTGCTGGGTCCGCTGTTCCTCCCACCACCCCACTGCTGGCCAGTCAGTCCTGGGCACAGTCAGCCCCGCCCTGTGCTTGGCTCCTCTCCCTGAGTCCTGGAGCCTTTACTGCCTCTGGTGGCCTTGGGAGCCACCCACCTGCCTGGAGCCCCTCAACCCTGCCGCCTTGGCCCTGGGACCACCTTGTGGCCAGCGTGTCTGTCCGCCGAGAGGCTGGGGTGGCAGGACATGAAGGGGTCGGTGGACTTGGGTGAGCTCCTGTGTGCACGTGTGCTCCTGTTTGACACGTGTTCCCGGTGGAAGTCAGACTGCTGCCCCAGCCTGGAGCCCTGTCCTGCCCCTGCTGTCCTGCTGGTGGCAGACATCACATCTATCTTAACACCTCACTCCCTGCCCATAACCAGGAGGGCGGCTGAGGGTTTGGCGGGGGTTACTGGCCAGGAGAGGGGGCTTATTTCAGAGAAACTGCCAGTTCACTCTGGCCTTCTTCTCTGGGGCCTCCAGCCTCCACCACGCTGTGTCTGTCCCTGTGGGAACTGTGGCTTGCCAGCAGAGGCTCCAGAGGGGCTTCCTGGCTGGCTGTGCCTGCCAGCTGCTGCTTCCTGGGTACGCTTGGCACTCTGGGTGTAGCTCATGGCCTGGCCCAGCAGCCTGTGGCTGGGGAGCCCCCGGTCCTAGCTGGTTGTGATAGGCAGTGGGGGGAGCGGCTGCAGGCTGTGGGTGCCACCCTGGCACCCCTGTAACTGGAGGCCTGGCCACCCACCTGCATGACCCACTTACTTGCCTTTTGCAGCCACACCTGCCCGACCCCCATGGGAGAGAAAAGCTGCCGCCTTTTTAGGAGCCAGCACCACCTTGGGACAAAAAGGGAAACCAAGTAATGCCATCACATGGAGGACGAGGCCCAGCCCGGCGGGGCCAGAGCCCAGAAGTGCCACCTGATCATAATTCAAGTGTTCTTCCACACAGCGTTGCCCCCACAACCACGCCGGACGTGCCCCCTCGCCACCTTTTCCAGACGACTCTTAGAAGAGATTTCATTTATTTGTACATCTTTTGCACTTTCCTATTGAAGACTTGAACACGTTTGTCTTGATAAAAGTCAGATGACGTATGGAAGATTCGAACCTGCAGTACTGACATCTCTCTTTACCGATGGATTCAAGATGCAAGGAAGCCCTGGCACTGCCCTGTGGACTTGGCCCAGCTGGGAGGACACGGTGCCCGGTGCCCTGGGAGCCCTCGGCGTCTTCTGCCTGTCCTGTCTGCACCTGTGTGACTGCCCCTTCTGCTCCCTGCCTACCTGGAGCCTCCCACACCAGGCAGGTCAGGCTGGAGAGCTGCTGTCCAGCCTGATGGTGAGACCCTGGCTGACATTTTCTCTCCTTCCTGCTGAGTCTGGAGGCTGCTAGGTGTTTGTGCTCTCCTTGTGGGGAGGAGGATCCGCTGCCAGCAGGTGTCTGTTCCCGGCCCGTGCATCTTGAAGGCCCTGAATTCTATTACCAGTGGGATGCCTGTGGCCCTTGCTATTGTGTTCATGGCAGGCAGAAGCGTGTGACGCCAGGGAGAGTGGGCCGGGAGGGCCAGCACTTGCCTCGGAGCCACTGCTGCGTTTGGGGTTTGCCTTCTGCCAGAGATGTGGTTAAATGACAGCAGGTGCCCCAGCAAGGAGGGTCATGGTCCCTGAGCTGGCCCAGGAGACCCTGGCCCTGCCCTGTGCCCTGGGATGCCTGCCCCGCCCAGCTCTGGGGGTGGAGCTGGGCTGCCCCTGGGGACTCAGACTTGTTCCATTCTCCTGTCCCGGAGAGGCCTTCCTGGGGCGCTTCCTGCCTGAGGCTGCACTCTCGGGGGGCATGGGGAGAGCTCTGCCTGGAGGGGACTGGACCCAGTGCCCTCTGCAGACCCCTCCCAGCCGCCACACCGAGGGCTTGCTGCCTTGTTTCCTGCCAGGAGTGCCCTGGAGTCCCAAAACCATCTTCCCACATGTGAGCTGTTGGAATCCTACCCACTCCCCCACCTCTGCCCCTCCAAGCTGGGGATGGATTTGGGGAGCAGGTCAGGCCCTCCCTAGGCCTGTCTGTGTCTGATCCTCCTCCTGGTCCTAGGTTGGCCTGGAAGGCATTTCTGAGTCTTGATCTGGGAGCTTCCTAGGGAAAGTGCCTTGGGGTGCAGAATCCTGGGAGTGTTAGGAAGGGGCTCTGTGAGAAACCCAGCTGGGCCTAGGGTGGGGGTGCCGCAGGGGCTGGGGCTCTGCTCCCTGGAGAGGGCCTGCCAGGGACTGTCGGGCCCAAGGCTGGGTCAGGACTCACTGGCTTGTGTTGCAGACAATGGAGAGAGTCCCTAAGTCCCAGATGCCTCACTCATAATGAGGCTCTCTCTGAACGCAGAGAGTGGAACCCCAAGACCCCTTCATCTTGGCATATTCCCACACTCCAGGCTGGATCCAGGTCTGCAAGGCCAGCCCGACCCTGAGGTTAGAGGTGGGCGTGGTGGGGAGAACTTGGAGTGGAGACGGTTGTCAGCTCACATGCAGCCGGACTCCGCCATGCATGGGCGGCAGCCAGCGCTGCCTCCAGGAAGGGCGGCCCTGAACCAGCCGTGGTGGTTTATCCACACGAGTGTTGTGTGCTCCGCGGTGCCTCCCGGCAAAGGCTCCTGGCTTGGGTTACAGGCGAGGTGACCTGCCATAAGCTCACTCCCGTGCCCCTGTCCCCAAACAAGCAGTGGCCAGCACTGGGTTGGCACTCTTTGGGAGCAGTGCCCACCTCCCTTGGTCCCTAGCGGCAGGCCTGGAGGTATGTGGAGGTATGTGGGAGTCAGGGCAGGGGTCCGCGTCTCCACCCCAAGGGCTGATGGTCCCTCCCCTGTGAGCCCCTCCTCCCAGGCAGCCTCCCTCTGTCCCTTCCTCTCTGCTTCCCTCCTAGGCCTCGCCAGGGCTCCCTTCTCTGCCTGGTTAGATTTGGGCACCTAGGAAAGCCTGGCCAGAGCTCCTTCGGGCCTGGGCCCCCTGCACTGCCTGGTCCAGAAGGGGTGGTGCTCTCCGTGGCTGGCAGCCTGGAGGCCCGGGAAGGGTGGGCTGCTGGAGTCAGAGCGGGTTTGGGGCTGACCAGTTTGGGAGAGGAGAAAAGATCTTAGAATGTCTTCTTGGCTTGTCAATCATCTCTGCCAAAAGTGGTGATGGTGGTATCGGTATCTCTGGCGTCTTTGGGCTGGGTTTGGTTTTTGCTGCTGGCAGAATTGGTGTCCTGGGGCATGAGTGTGAGCCCAAAGTGCCAGTCTGTGATTGGAGATTTCCAGCTACTTTATTTAACCAGTGCTGAGTAGGGCTTCTGCAGAGCCACCTTTGGGCCACGGTCTTGGAAGGCATTGCCCCATGGGCTCAGGTGACTTGGGGTGAGTGAGCAGGTCTGTGGGGTCCTCATACATGCCTGAGGCGGAAGCAGCATCCTCCTGAAAGCCACCTTCCAAAGCTCCTGTGTTTCCTGCAAACTTGGCTTCTGCCAGGGGCAGGCCAGACTTTCCCTGCCCCATATGATCGAAGTCCTCCTGCTTTTGGCGGCTGCCTTCTCAGAGTCCCCTGGGTGCTCCCCCGCCCAGGTCAGGGGCTGACCAAGCCTTAGCCCGGTGACACCTGCAACCCTCACTCCTGTCATCCCAGGACACTTGAGGGCCCAAGGAGGTGGAGTGGAGAGGGGGATCGGGGATGTGGGAGCTGGAAGCCGGTGGAGTTGGTCAACTGTGGGTCATCTGGAGCCTCCAGTGTACCCCAGGGTCTGTGGGCAGGGGACGGGGCGTGGGTGGGGGCCGAGGCTGGCACACCCCTCTGCCTTTGACATCGTGGTGAACTGGCCCCGGCCCCTCCCGCAAGGCTCTCCTGTGGCAGCCCGGCGTCAGTCGCGGAGGCTGGCTCCTGCCTGTTGCGCGTGTCTGGAAGTTTACAGGTTGTGGTGCGTCAGCCCAGTCATTGGCATTCTGTTTTTGTTTTCTTTTTCTTTGATTTTCAGATTTTTTTTTTTTAACAAAGTATTTTTTTAGGTGCGATAACCCAGAAAGGGCCCGTTGGGTGTGTGTGTGTCCTGAATTCCTCAAGCAGAGATTGGAGCCCAAGCACCCTGGAGAGGAGGGAGGGGTCCCACCGGCCCACGGGGTCTGAGTTCAGGGGTGCGGAGGGAGCAGACCCCACAGGCCCAGGCCCAGCTAAGAGGGGGCCGACTCCTTTCCCCAGGCACTGCCCGAGGCTGGCAAAGGGAGGGTCCTGGGCTGGGCGCAGGGCACGTCAGGAGTCCCAGCCAGGGTGGCCCCGGTGGGGGTGGGGTCGAGCTTTGGAAGCCAGCTCCCTGTGAGCCGTGGCTTGTTCGGTCTTCACCCACAGGAGGCCGGACAGAGACTGTACGACACAATCACCTTTACTTTGTACTCTGTGTGTGTTTTGGTTTTCTGTGTTTTAATAAATCCTTTGGGAAAGGATTTAATCAAAGAGTTTTTTTTTTAAGATTCAAGGTTTAGAATGGGAATGGGGCCGTGGCCAGGGAGGAGTGGTGGGGGCGGGGGGCGTCCAGAAGCCTTCTTCTCTTGCCTGGGATGGTCGTTTCACAAGGCTCAGGGCTCACTGGGAAGGAGGAGTGTGCTGGGGTGAGGCCCCTCTCACCTGCACCCCAAACACATACCATGAGGGCTTTCCCAGGCCTTGACCTCTGTCCTTATAAGAACAGCAGCCAGCCAGGTCCCCAGAGGGCACAGCAGCCTCCCAGCAAGCATCTCTGACCCTCGGTGCTGGTGAAAGAACGCGTCGGGGGCGGCAGGGGAGGCACCCACCCTCCATGGGCCCCGGGGCTGACTTGCTTGGGAGAAATGGGGGGCGGGTCTTCTGACCACCCTGTCCGCAACCTCTGACCCTGATCTGTCTCTTTCCACGGGCCCTTTCCAACCTACCCGCCCTTGGCTGCAGGCTCAGGTTTGGGGGAGACCCCAGTCCCTGGGCTCCTGGTGCCAGCAGCCTTTTCCTCCCCTCCTCACCCTGGCCCAGCCCTGACCCCGAGGACATGAGAGGAGCAGAAAGGCGCAGAGTCCGAAGGGTTTGGGCTTTATTTTGCCATTCCATAAATACGGTGGCTGTGTCATGGTCTGAGTCTTGTTTGGAAGCTCGAGGCATAGGACAGTCTCTGCCTAGGTAGGGAATGCAATTAGCTGAGGAACCACAGTCGGTTAAAGAAAAAGAGGGAGGGGAAAAAGCACATTAATTACATGACTGGACAAGGACAGAAGATGGGCGGAAGCCCCCGTCACTCCTCGGGACCTGGGGTCTGGCCACAAGGCTGAATGGGAGGGAAACAGTGGGGGCTCCGCAGTGGCCAGCAGGGCCAGCAGCGCCCTTTCTAGACCCCGATTGGCCTTGGCCCTCTGTCCTTTTACAGATGGCTCCACACGACACCCCCTCCTGAGTGGGGGGACCTGGCCCCCGGAGGCAGAGCCCCTCACACCCTCGCTGTAGTTTGGTGTGGAGCAAACAGGACACCCAGGAGCCAGGTTGTGGGAAGAGCTGTGCCCGAGTCTGCCTGCATCCTGGCACCAGGGCCTTGGGCCTCGGCCAAGCTCACCAGGGGCCCGGCCTCCCTGTGCTTGGCAAACTCGCAGCCTTCGGGGGCTCAGCTGCCCCAGGTGTGGCTCGTATTAAGCAGCAGTGCGCACCCCGGCACTACCTCATGCTCCAGTCCCTCTTCCAACAGTGGGTGCGGCTGGGCTGGCAGTGGGGATGGGGCCAGCCACCCTCCCTGCAGGCAGGGGCGGGCCACCTGCCCTCCGGCACCACTGGCCACTGCAGGACCCTGTCCTGGAAGGAAGTAGGCAACCCCTCCCTGGACCCAGGCCACAGGCTGGGACCTCCGCTGGAAGGGGACCTCCCCGTCCCACACCTACAGGGCTGCTCTGGTGAAGCCAGCAGCAGGACTGGTGGTGACCCCGGGAGCTGGTCTACGAAGAGAGGCCAAGGTTTAGATGCCAGGGGCAGCATGAAGGTGGGCTGGGAATGGCAGAACCTTCATCCCTCTCCTCCCCTCGCCCCGGCCTCTCCCCGCTGGCTTTTGTGGCTTTCACATGTAGCTTCCCAGGCCTCAGCCAGGCCAGGACGGGATAGCAGGTCCCTGCAGGATGGCAGAGTGGAGCCTTCTGGAAGAGCGGCTCCTCCAAGACAAAGTGGGAACAGAGGTGCCCACGCAGAGGTTCGCCCTGGGGGCAGGAGGCACAGGCTTCCCTGTGGGGCCAGCTGGCAGGGTGGGGGCGGCACAGGCTTCCCTGTGGGGCCAGCTGGTGGGGGGGGCGGCTTCAGTAGAGCCTTGCCCCGCACAGTCAGCAAAGCCTGGGTACTGCTTGGGACACAGGCCTGGGCCTCTAGACGGCACCCCAGCACCTGCAGACTTCCTGGCATCCCCAGCCCTCTGGCCCAAGCTATACAGGGGCATCACTCTGGCCTGCCCTGCCCTCCCTCCCCCCTCCCCAGTCTGTTCCAGGCACTGGGCAGTGGGCGGGGCTAGCCTGTCCTGGCCATTCCAAGGAGAGGTTCCCTGAGGTCTTTGCCTACATTGTGGGGGCTGTAGACCCCCAGTCCTGGGCACACAGCACAGAAGACCCCAAGGGCCCTTCCTTACTGAAAGGTTCCAAGCATGTTCTCTGCAAAACCCAAGCCCACCACCTTGGCGAAGAACAGCGGACTGGGGTGGGGGGCGGCTTTACAGGAGGTCTCCTGGGGCCAAGAGGAAGGCGTCCTTGTGCATAGGGCCCTCCTGCTGCCACGTGACGTGGTGTGGCCAGCAGCCACCATCCAGCTAAGAGCACATGACCACAGGGCCTGCCGGGGCCAGGACAGAGGGGTGGCCGGACAGAGGGGCCTGCCCCACTGAGACCCCTCCCAAGTGCTCCAGGCCTCGCTGATGTGAGGCTCATCATTGGTGTGTGGGCAGAAGACGGTGGGATGTTGAGCTGGAAATCAGACTCCTACACTTTTTGCGGCTCCCAGACTGTAGAGCCAATACTCCTGGGTCCCTGTTCCTGCCAGCAAGGGTGGGGGTAGGTGGGGGGGCCAGCTCGAGCTTGGTAGGCATGGCCCCTGCTGGGACCCAGTGGGGCAGGTTGGAGCAGAGAAGGGTGGGGGAGGAATCTGGGGTCAGGCCCCCCAGATTGTACCCGGAGCCCTTGGAAAGTGGGAGGTGGAGGCAGACCCCCAGTGGGGACGCCCTGCCCCAGCAACCAAGGCCCTGGCAGAGGGGGCCCCTCGATGGGCCAGACCCCTCTCCCCCTGCCCCCACACCAGGTAGGGATTCTCAGCAGAGGAGAAGCTGGCCCTGTCTGCCCCAAGGACCCAACTGGGCCTTGGCCCGGCCTTGACTTTGGGACTCTTTGGGCCTTGACTTTGGGACCTGTGGCTGTGGCTGGGAGAAAGCTGGGTGGTCTCTTCTTGGAGGATGAGAGGAGGCGACAGGCTTGGGTGGGACAGCTGGAACGTCCTTCCTAACCAATGCCGTCCCCGGCACAGGTGGGACTTCGACATTGTCTGGTGAAGCAGCGGGCGGTATCTGGCAGCGACTTGGGAGATCGTTTCCTGATGACATCACAGTGTGGTGTTTCTCTTTGATGCAAACCACACTCTTTACTTGGCTTCGAAACAGCTTAAGCGAGCGAACAGAGACTAGGAGGGAACGGGAACTGTCCGAGCAGGCGGGGGTGGCTTAGGATCTGTAGTCCTTTTTGCTGTAGGGTTTATTGCCCAGAATACTGTCAATCTCGTGGATAATGGAAGACGACAGCTTTGGAAGGACCTGCATGCAAGAACAAGAGCGAATCAGAATCCCGCCCACGAGATGGGCCTGGCCTGGGGAGGAGGTGGGGGCGAGCCTCCTCCAGGTGGTCGGCGGGCCAGGCCCAGGTTACCCCATCACACCTGGGCTCCATCGGAGGCAGATGGAGGCCGTGCTGCTTTTGTGTTCCAGAAGGTTTGGGGCAGAGAGGAAGCATGCCTGGGTCTGTGCACTACCCCTCAAATGCCAAGGCGCTCTAGAACCTTCCTGTAAGGTGGCGGTGGCAGTGGCACAAAATGCAGACTCCAAGGCCAAATGCTGGACTTCCGCATCCTGACTGCTCTTTCCAGCTGTGCCCACCTCGGCCGACAGCACCACAGCCTTCCCGGTGATACAGCCGGGGGCAGCTTCCACCTTGCTTTCTCACCCCCAAACTGACGACGACAGCTCCTCAGCCCGCTCCACAGCCCCACCTTCCCAAACGTCCAGGATCCAACCACCACGCCTGTCTCAGAACTGCAGCACCCTGTCCCGCCAGGTCCTCTGCCTTGGACCGTGCTTCCCAAAGCCTTCTGGACGGAGCAGCCAGAGAGCAGGCTCCCTTTCCAGGCTGAGCTGCAGCTCGCCCTCTTCTGCCCACGATTTTGCCCAGGGTCCCATCTCACTGAGAGGCAGCATGCTGTCCCCAGGGGGGTACAGTGCCTTTCGGATCTGCCTCTCTGCCCCAGGCCTTCTCAGGCTTTTGCATTGACGGTTCCTGCTGATGGAAGGTTCCCCCGCGGGCATTTGCATGGCTTACGCTGCACCTCTTCAAGACTTTGCTTGAGCACGACCTTCTCAACAAGCCCACCTGACAGGCCTCCTCGAACCTGGGTCTGCAGTGCCAGTGCCCCTGGCCCCAGCTCCCCTCGCCTTCCCTCCCCTCATCTCCGGCTTCTCCCCTGCGCAGCCCGTCCACTCCCAGCACACATTGTAACCTCCTTGTTCCTTGCAGTCAGTGTGAATGTCTGTTCCTGCTGGAAAGCAAGGTCTCCAGGAGCAGAGCTCTGATGGTTCATGGACACATCCTGAGCGCCTGGAACAGAGCCTGGCACGCAGGATGAGCCTGGGAGGATGCCCTGGACGGGGCACGGCTGGGATGGGGACTCTGCCCAGCAAGGCTTCTCGCGCTCACCTGTATTGCCCCAATGTTCTCCATGAGCTGGTCTGCGTTGGAGGCCCCCAGGAGCACGGAGCTGACTCCCTCGTTCCTCAGGCACCAGGCTGTGTTGGCGAGACCCGAGGTGAGGAAGAAACACCCACTGCAGGGGCCCCTGATGGTTCCGCCTTGCCCCTGACTGGACCCCTCAGCGTCTTGGTCGGGGGGCTGAGGGTGCTTAGGAAGCCTAGCAGTGCTGGGCGGGGGCTTTGCCTAAGAGGTGGCAGGAGGGGTGTGGGGGAGCCTGCTGCTCCCTGGTGGAGAGGTGGCCCAAGTGCTCAACGCTCCCCATCCTCTTCCCGTGAAAGTAAGAGCCCCATTACCATGGCTGGCGGATGGAGGGGGTGGCCCAGGTCCTCAGGGACTCCTAACATCCCCCTAGGGGCATGGGGTCCCAAACATTCCCCCTAGAGCCCTGTTACCTGTGGCCAGCTGGGGGCTGATGTCCAGGGATCCCTCCCGTCTCTCCCCAGGGACACTGGTCCCTTGGTGCCCCCAGTCCTGTTACCTATGGCCAGCTGGGGCAGGGTGCAGCCCAGGCGCTCGGCGAGGGCCTGCAGCTCCTTCAGCTTGGCCTGCTGGCGCCGGCCCTCCTCGCTCAGGATCTTGTCCTTCAGCCACTGATAGCCCTGGTTGCGGGGAGGGGAGCGGCACAGCTACAGGTGAGAGCAGGCCGCTGGACCCCAAGCGCAGGGGGCCAAGGGGCTCATTCCTTCTGGACCCTTCTCCCTCACAGGGCTCATCTCATCGTGAAACCAGGACAGTGCCCCTGCCCCAGGCCTCTCAAGTACAGGAGAGTGGACAGTGGGCCGGGAGCGGGCAGGTGGATGAGGGGGGCCTGTCCAGGCTCTGGAGTGCAGACTGTGGTGCTGGCCCAATCCCCAGCCAGGACAAGGAGGCGAGGTGCTGGCCTTCCTTCTCTTAGGAAGCTTGGCAGCCTGGGGCCTTGGCTGCCACCTGCAGCCCAGAAGAACCTCCCGGCCCTAGGGGAGTGCCCTCTCCCCAGCCATCCCTCCCAGAGGATTGCAGGGCCTCCTGGGGAGCGTCCTGTTCTTGCCGTGGGATGGGAGGAGTGCGGGGCCAGGCCGTGCTGCTGGAACCCAGGCTGTGGACCCCAGTGTGGAGTCTGCTGGCTGGGCAGGCTTTCTTGGCCTGCTCCTCATTCCCCAGATCCTGTAGAATGGGGACCCTCCTTAGTCCCCACCAGGAGGTTGTGTGGTGGGAAGAGGCGCCTGTCCCAGGGTCACCTCCGTGTGGCTCTGCAACCCCTATCCCTGTGCTCAGGCCCAGAGGGCTCAGTGGTGGCGGAGCAGTGAATGCTGAACTGTGGTGGGGGGCAAAGGTGGCGGGTATGTGAAGGGGCCTCCTTGCTGGGGCCTGTGCGAAAGGCTGGGCAGCCCCTCTAGACATGGGGTCAGGCCAGAAGGGGCTCCATGTTCTCACGCCAAGGATCCTGTCCCCAGCAGACCCAGGTGGGAGCAGCTTCAGCCCCTGAAGCCCCACCCAGCACCAACGAGGTTGGCCCAAAGGTCCCACCCCTCCAAAACCCTTGTCCCCTGCCCGTCCCTCCACACCAGGCCGTTCCTTCACCTTCAGGGAGGCTCTTGAGTAGGGCGGGATGCCGCTGTCGTACTTGCCAGAAACAATGCCACAGGCCAGAGGCGACCAGGTCATGGCGCCCACTCCTGAGAGAGGACAAGCAGGTGGAATCAAGCCCTGGGCCGAGGGTGGGGGACGGGGCAAGAGTCCGAGGGCGGGGGGGCGGGACGAGGGTCCGAGGGCGGGGGGCGGGGCGAGGGTCCGAGGGCGGGGGTGGGGCGGGGCGAGGGTTGGTGGCGGGGCAGGGCGAGGGCCGAGGTGCCCACCTATCTTGTGGAACAGCTCTGGCAGCTGGACCTCCACCTTCTCTCGCTGGAACATGTGGTACTCAGCCTGCTCGCAGATGGGCGGGGTCAGGTTGAACTGCCGGGCCACTGAGTAGGCCTCCTGTGAAGGCAGAAATGGGCCCCGATGGCCCCTGACCTTGAGCAGGTGGGGGATTCTGGGGCAGCCAGGGAGGGGGCACCAAGGTGTCCCCCGGACAGGCTGGTCTGGCAGCTGCAGCCCGGGCTCCCCGCTGCTCACACTCCTAGCTCCCCTGGGAGCCAGCAAGGCCCTGGTAAGCTGGGAAAAGGGGGTGGATGGTGGGATGTCCAGGCTGGAGGGTCCAGTTATGAGCAGCCCAGGCTCTGAGCCACATAGCCTGGATGCCAATCTTGGCCCAAGCTGTGAGACCTTGGTACATTACTAAACCTCTCTGTGCTGCAACATCCACGTCTGAAAAATGGGCTGCCTATGGCATTACCTGGTAAGGCACTGTGAGGATGGCATGCGGGTGGGTCCCTGTGCAGCCCTTGAACCTAACAGCGCCTGGCACGTCCCAGGAGCCAGTGGAAGTGGCCGGTGTTATTACCCCCAAGTGCTCACTGAGCTCTAGGACGTCTGTTAAGAGCTTCACACTGGCTTTCTCAGGGACTCCTCAGGATGGCCCCATGAGGACTCACCCAGCAGATGTGTTCTACAGGTGGGTAAACAAACTCAGAGAGATTAAGCCACTTGTCCAGGGCCACATAGTGCTGGGATTCATGTGGAATCCCCGTCTTTGAGGTTTGCAGACATAACCACCACACTCCACCATCCTGTCCCTCCCTTAGCTCCCGGGCATCGGTGCAGTTGGGACCAAAGGCACAGACCCCGCCAGAGCCTTGGGGTCTCCATGGGCAGCCCGTGCCAGGAGCCTGTGCCTGGACACACACATGCCGCGCAGCCACCGTACCATGATCTCCATGGAGCTCCAGCGTGACGTGCCCCAGTACATGGCCATCCCCTGATTGATGACGTGGGTCATGGCGCGGACGGTCTCTGTTGTGAGAGAAGGCGAAATTGCAGGTGGGGGGTGGCTGGGGCTCTGGACCAGCCTCGGGACATTCTGCAAATGCAGGTGGGAGGCTGGGGGAGGGACCGGGGCTGCAAAGACGTCTTGCAAGCAGTGTACTTCGGGCTCCGAAGTTGGGTGTGGGAGGGGTTTTTTGGGATGAAAGAGAAAAATGAACCACAATCCTAGAAGCTGGTCGTGAAAACCATTTCCCCAACTGGTTACAGGCCTATGGAAATGTTGAAAAATGGGTTATGGATGGACTGTGATATTTCTATGGCAGATTAGAGGGGACATCATAGAATGAAGGTGGCTCTGGACTCTAGAATCGGGGCTTCTCTGGCCTGGGGAAGATCCTAGGGCCCTGATCACTTAGGAAGGACCAGGTGAATGCATTCAAGCTACCGTCAGATTGGCAGCAGGAGGGAGACATGTTTTTGCGTTTCTGGTCTCCTACTTCGGGCTATCCCAAATTCTCATTGGAATAGAGAGTAGACTGGAGAAGGGGAAGTGGCAGGACTGGGGTGCTGTTTGGTCCTGGAGGACAGGGCTCCAGGCCGAGCTCCTCTCATGTCCAGGAGACTGAGAAGCGGGCGTAGAAAGCCTTGTAAGACCACGGCCCAGGTTCTCAAAGCAGCCCAGCACCAGGCTGGAGTCCCAACCCGCCTGTCCCTGGCAAGGGGTGATCCCAGGGCCACAGGGGTCTGGGTGCTCCTCCTGTAAGGGGCCAGGGCCTGGAGTGGAACAGTTTTGAGGCTCCACAAGCCCTGGGAACAACCTGAATCGTGGATGGCAGAGACACCTAAGCCCTGAGAACAAAATCTCGGCGACGCCATGCTGGCCTTTTAAAGAAGAGAGGAGGGACCCTCGCCCCAGTGACACAGTGGATTCTTCCCAGTATTCAAAAATGTTTTTGAGATGTAACAATCTGCCGGTTATAGCTCCCTCTCAGCCTCATAGGGATGTGATTTTAAAAACAGAACTTGGCCTCAGCATTTCGGATTTCAGAAGCCTCTCAGCTTTGTGGGGTGATGGACTATGTCTCCAGTTTCTCACGGGTCGGATACAGTGCTTGCAAGCTGGACTGCCAAAGGCAGTGTGGGAGTGAAGTGGGGTGCAAGTGTTTCTAAAAACAGCAACAACATTGACCCTGGAAAAGCCCCGGCTCTCCCTAAGTGCCTGCTTGTCCTTTGCCCATGCTGCGGGGAAGCTGAGGTCCTGCAAATGGCTGGGAGTGGGGCCGATGGGAAGGAAGGAAGGATGGAGGATGCTGAGTTTGTTCTGCAGGTGTCACCTGGGAATGGCAATGAGGCCACGGAGTGACAACACGCTGGCTTCCATCCATTTCTGTTTTTGGGGTCGCTCCTAAGCACCCCTTTATTGAGATCCACCCTGAGAAGAACCTGGGACCTCCTAAAGGCTAGAGCTGAGGCCACTGGGATTCTGGAGCGGTGGTCTCACCAGACTCACCCAAGACCCCTGGCAAACCCCCCTCGGCTTCCACGCTTCAAGGCCCAACCCTGCTCTCTGCTTCCTTCCAAGGTCAGAGTCTGTGGCTCCCGGGAACCGTCTCCATCCCCTCCACGGGGTGGAGATCTGGGAGGGAGTCTGAACTCTCTGGGCCACCTCCCTGGGCCACCTGCTTTAACGGCCAACACCGATAGACCTGCAGCAAGTGCCTGGTGGGGAAGGTTTGAGGGGAACCTGAGGCTCCCAGGAGAATCTCCAACTACATCCTGCCCCAGTGCAGACTCCGGGCCTGGCGGCCTTGTGAAGATTTTTAGAAACACTCTCAGGGCACCTGTGACCATGCAGCACCAGTTCCTGGGTCTGTTCAGCCAAGGCTCAGGTACACATGCTCGAGAGAGGGAAGCCAAGGCCCCCAGGCCAGCCCAATTCTCTCACTCTCCCTCCCCGGCAGCTGTCTCAGGTCACCAAGGTCCCAGCCAGTGAAACCGAACACTGCCCTGGGGCACCCCTTCTGTGCAGCGATGAGGAGACGGGGCTGACAGGCAGGAGCCTGCAGGAGCCCCTGGCTGTCCTGAGGTGGGGGGTCCTAGGCAAAGGCCCCTGGGCTCCCTGGAGGATCTGGGCAGAAGCAGGCTGGACAGGGGGCCCACACGAGGGAGCACCCTGCGCTTGTGCCCAAGCACGGCATCAGTGGCCCCAGATGCAGGGACAATTAGGGACAACTGTCCTTCACCTCAATATTTAATGCTCCTGAACAGAAGTAGGAGGACTGAATCTTTCTAGCTGCTGCCAAAACCCATGGCACCTCCTGCCATGTCACAAATAATACATGGGGGGTCAGGTGGCAGTGCCAGTTGGCAGACAGGAGCCCAGGCCCAGGGAGACCGACACCCACCCTTGGGGTGGGGTCCTGGGGCCCTTAGCTGTGGGAAGGGCAGAGAGGCCATGTGTGGCCTGAGGCTGCTCCCTGGTTTCAGAAGTCCCTGGTTATTCTTCCAGGAGGAAAAAGACTCCATGTTGACGGAGAGGTTTGGCCACCTGGTGAGAGGGCAGGGGCCCTGCCCGCCGAGGGGACACACAGCCAGCATGCTGTCTGAGGAGCAGCGTGCTGTGGACAGGGCAGCGTGCCAAGCCAGGTGTTCTTTGCCTCTAGGAGAGACAGGAGCTTAGTGAACGCAAACCGTGGAGGAGCTAAGACTCAGTCGGGCTACATGTCCTTGGGTCTCTGACGGGTTTGCGCCTTGTGGAAACCTGATCTTCACCAACCCTTCCCATGGCACCATCCAGGGTCAAGGCTCCAGGTGGGGATCGCAGCATCCTCCGATCAGGAGGACCCCCGGCCACCACGGAACTCAGCAGTCAAGCCCAGGGGTGGGGGCATGCAGGGGAGCGGGGAGGAGGAGGGATGAGATGATGGGGGTTGGGGGCTGGGGGCTCCAACACCACTTTGCTTTCCTTCACTTGCAAGGTGTTCTCATGGGGTGCTCTTTCCCCGCTTTATGCATTTTATGGAGAAGTTTGTCACGGGGTGAAAGAATCATGTACTTAAAAATACTGTCTCATAAAATGCAGCTTGGACACAGAAGTCAATAGTCAGGCTGGGGGCACTGTGTACCTTCTATGATGAATGTCCTTGACTTGGAGGAACTAAATGGGTCCCCTGGTGATAAAAGAAAGATTTAAAGAGACCAGAGTTGATAGCTGGGAGCACTGAGAGGCGGGGCATGACAAAGGCGCAGGAAGGAAGCACAAACCCCCACGAGGAGCACGAGTTTAGTTAAAAAGGAAAAAATAGATCCACACTCGCACGTGCGTGCGCATAGGAACATATGAAAACAATAACTGGAACACAACTTAATTTTCGGGTCCCTGAAGCAGCAAAGCAGACATGGAAAGACACCTGTAGCAGGAGGATGGGGGAGCGGAGGGGCTGAGGTTGCAGGAGGAGAAAGAATAAAAACTGCCAAAGTAACCAAAGCCATGAAAAGCACTGAATTTTTTCCCCCCTGTTTATCCCCCAGAGCAAAAAAAGACCCCAAGCTTCCCCACGGATCATGATTGGAAAGAACACCGCAGTCGGAGTCCCCACACTGCAACTTCACTTAGCTGCAAAACAGCAGCTGCAGAGCGGAGGGGACCGTTCCAGTGGGGCTCTGACTGGGAGGGCGGGGTGTGGTGGGGGGGATCAGCCGGAGTACAAAGCAAGGACAGGGACTCGGGCTGGAGGTGCCTGGGCGCACCTGGTCGGCAGCCAGAGGCTGAGCTCACCCCCACAGCGGGGAAGCCTGCCCCTTGTCCCCCACCCTGGACCCAGCCTCCTCTCACGGCTCACCCGGGTGCCCAGCAGGGTCCATGCTGGCGGCCTCCACAACCCCAGGTTCAGACCCTTTGGATGCCACGCAAGCCTGACCTGTAGCGCCACCGCAGACCACCTACCTTCCATCGGGGTGTTGGGGTCCGGGCGGTTGGCAAATACCACGTCCACGTACTCCAGCTGCAGCCGCTCCAGAGAAGCTTTCAGACCTGGAGAGGGACACGGGGTGGGGGCGTCATCGCTGTGGCTGCAACTCCACAGGCACCTGGGCCGGTCCTTGCCCAGCTCAGGGAACAAGAGATGGAGAAGAGGCCCCTGGCATCTGGAAGCTTCCGGAAGCTGCTGGAGGTGGTGAAATGCCTCAGCACAGGTGGGGGGGGGGGTCTCGCCTTCAGGAGGATGTGGGGGGCCACAGGCCACACATCCTTGACTAAGTGAAGGGGTGCCCCTCCTCCCCCTAGACAGCACGCCCTCCTCTGAGGCCACTCTGTTACAACAGGAAGAGCATGTCATCTAGCACAGGTGGAGGGAGGAAGGCTACACTTGCTGCCCCTCCCACCAAAGGCAATAGTGTCTATGGCCGGGCGCGGTGGCTCTTGCCTGTAACCCCAGCATTCTGGGAGGCAGTGGCAGGCAGAGCACTTGAGGTCAGGAGTTCGAGACCAGCCTGGCCAACATTGTAAAATCCTGTCTATACTAAAAAAAAAAAAAAAAAAAAAAATTAGCCAGGCGTGGTGGTGGGCACCTGTGATACCGGCTACTGAGGAGGCTGAGGCGGGAGAATCGCCTGAACTCGGGAGACAGAGGTTGTGGTGAGCCGAGATTGCAGCACTGTACTCCAGTCCGGGCGACAAGAGTGTAACTCCGTCTCAAAAACAAAAACAATGGCAACAGTGTCTAAAATGCCCAAGCCGCCCGTGAATGCTTAGAGTAGCTCAGGCACACAGCTGGCAGAGTGAAACGCTGGGTTGGGGATGGGGAGGATGGGAGCAGGTGGCAAGCTCCCTAGGTGATTATCAGTGGAGTGATCTATTACCTTGAAGAAAATACACACAGATAGGAAAGGCATGAAGATAATAAAAATACAGCAAGAGCCAGATACCCACTGTCTGACTCCTGTGCCCGAGAGTGCTGAGTCCTGGGCTGTGTGGCGTGCACCTTCTCCTGGGCACTGTGGGCATCCCAGCCACCCTCGCCAGGGTGTGCTCTTACTGTCCCTACTGCACAGATACTGTGGGAGAGGCGTGGGGCAGGGTGCCCCTTGCTGAAGACCCACTCAACCAGTGCGGGCCCGAGCCCGGACTGAAACCCAGGCTGGTCTGTGCTCAGCCACTGGCTGCCCTCGTTCCCAACAGGGTTCCCCTGTGCTGCCGGGGGTGGAAGGAGAGGGTCAGGTCAGAGCACCGGGTGCCCCGGGATTGAGTGCTCCGTTGGGTAACTGAGGGGGTCGGGCGCTGGGCTGCCTTCACTTTGGCCTCCGCTGATGATCCCACAGGTGTGGGCCCTGAGGCACCTGAGCACGTCCTCACCTTCGATGATGTGCTTCCTGGACAGGCCCCGCTCCGTCTCCGCCCTGAAAAACAGGCCGACCGCGTGTGATGTTGCCAGCGGTTTTGGCGCCCTGACCCCTCCCAGAAAACATTTATGATGCAATGTTAGGTGCAAAAACTGGGTCAGCAAATGCCGTGTGCAGTCAGATCTCACTTTGGAGATGGGTACCTGAGGCTACAGGGCTGAACTTCCAGAGGCCTGGGGGAAGCCTGGTCATAGGGCTTAGAGGGGAGGTGGGCAGCTGTAGAGGATGAGGGGGCTTTTGTTTTTCAACTTAACCTGTCCGTTTGATTTGGACTTAATTTTTTAGAAAAAATTAGGAATGAATCAGGCTGGACACAGTGGCTTGTGCCTGTAATCCCAGCACTTTGGGAGGCTAAGGCAGGAGGATCATTTGAGCCCAGAAGTTCAAGACCAGCCTGGGCAACATAGTGAGACCTCATATCTTAAAAAAGGACAAATTAAGGCCAGGTGTGTTGGCTCACACCTGTAATCCTAGTGCTTTGGGAGGCTGAGGTGGGCAGATTACTTGAGCTCAGGAGTTTTAGCCCAGCCTGGACAACATGATGAAACCCATCTCTACAAAATATACAAAAAAAAAAAGAAAAATAGCTGGGCGTGGTGGCGTGTGCCCGTAGAACCAGCTACTTGAGGCAGGAGAGTAGAGAACCCAGAGGGTTGAGGCTGCAGTGACTGGGACCACACTGCTGTACTCCAGACTGAATGACACAGTGAGACCTTGTCAAAAGAGAAAGAAAGAAAGAGAAAGAAAAGAAAAGAAAGAAAGAAGGAAAGAGAGAGAAAGAAAAAAAAGAAAAGAAAGAAAAAGGACAAATTAGTCAGGCATGGCGGCACATGCCTGGAGTCCCAGCTACTCAGGAGGCTGAGATGGGAGGATCGCTTGAGCCCAGGAGTTTGAAGCTACAGTGAGCCATGATCATGCCACTGTGCTTCAACCTGGGTGACAAAGGGAGACCCTTTATCAAAAAAAAAAAAAAAAAAAAAGAGAAGAAAGAATGAATGAATTGTACTTATAATTCCTGTGAGCCCACGTGTGTCCAGCCCCCAGAAACTATGGAGCGGACACCTGGAGACCTGCAGGGCTGACAGGTGGTGCACGGGATTTGGAGTGGTTTGGGCAGGTCACAAATTTTCTGTTTTCCATAATTTTTATGATGTTACCAAAGTGACCAGGAAAAAAATAATCCATGTAAGTAGAAAGAAAAGTTAAGCAAGGTTTTTGTAAAAGGCAAACTTGGCCACAGCTATTTTTTTGGATTTGATGTCCCTTAACAGGGACAGGCTCCAGGCACAGCCGGTGGCTGCACCAATGCCAGCTGTGCCCCCGCTGGGGACAGGAAACAGCACTGAGCCAGGGCCTGTCCAGGGTGGACCCTGACTACTCCCCCTTCCCAAGGAGGACTATCTTCCCCCCACCCCAGGAGCCTTCTAGGTCAGGGGTCTCTGGGGAGCGCGGGGCCATGGCTGGAAGCTTCGCCAGCTGTTGCACCTACTTTCCGCCCCAGAAGATCTTGGTGGTGATGACAAGGCTGGACCGCCTGCAGAACAGAAGAGAAGGAAGGAATGTGATGGGGCCTGGCCCCTGGGGGTCCTCCATCCCCAAAATCCTCATCTCTCACACAGGTCCTGAAAGCCCTCCCGCCTGGGAGCCTAGGGCATAAAATGGGCACTTTCCTGCCATTTGATGTGTACCACGTGCCACGTGGGGGTGTGTGGGTTCCTCATTGAATCAGGAGGCAGCTGCCGAGGCAGTAACCGTGTGTCAGGCAGTGGGAGTTGGACGTTTGGGGGCCCAGTGTGACAGGATCCCGGAGGAGATGCCTTCTGCTCAGGATGTAGGAGGGGGCCTGGCTCAGGGAATCCAGGAGTGCATGGATTTGGTCCAGGTAGAGGAAGCAGCAGGAGCCAAGGCCAGAGGAGGCTGGGTATGGGCCGGGGGCAGAGGTGGGCTCTGGGGGGCTCTGGCAGGAGTTGAGGATGGTAAGATTCAGGTGGGAGGCAGGCAGGGAAGCTGTCGGCAACGTTCCCTACAGAATGTGATGTGTGTTGCAGAAAACCTGTGTGGGACAGCCTGGTCGGGGGAACTTTCAGGGCAACAAGGGAGGGAGGGTGGCACAGGGCTCCCAAGTGTGGTCAGGCTAATGGGGTTCTGGGTTTGAGTAGCTGAGGCAGAGAACTCTGAGGGTTTGGGCTTGAGCTGAGCAAGGGAAGGAATTTGTTCTGGTGACAATGACCTCCTGGTGCCCCAAGGCTGAGCTTCTTTCCCACCAGGGTCCCGGGCTGGTCAGGGAAGCAGCTCACGAGGCCGGGGCAGGAGCCTCCTTTGCCCCTGAAGCATCAGCCACCAAGCTCTGGCAGGGGCAGCGTCACCTCCAGGCAGAGGGACCACCACACACCACCTCCATGCGCATTCACTAAAGACATGATCGGGGATCTGCTAATACGTGCAATTTCCTTTAACTAAGGGGTGAGGAGGAATTTGTGAGTTGCCAAGAAACAAATGTGATGGGACAAGAAGGGGTGTCAGGAATCCATGGGGGAGGGGGTGGGGGCTGCCCAGCAAATGGCCCTCGGAGGGAAGGGAGGAGGGAGGCCCAACTTTATAACTGCTTCTGATGTTTCTGAAAATAAAGAAACATTTATTAAGAAACAGGGCCCTGAGGCTTCTCAGCCCTTTCAAATAAAGCTGTATCCAGGGGTCTGGGGAGCCCCCAAAATGTAGGAAGTGCTGATCCTGGTTGGTCCCAGGGAGGGTGACGACCTTGGCCTAAGAAAGACCCAAAGGCTCTTGGGAGACCAGGGTGGATGGCTCCCAATCTGTGACCTTTGGGCTCCATCACACCCGGGACTGCTCCCAAGGTCCGTGCTGGAGGGCTACCACTTCCCAGGGGAGTGTGGCACGTCCAGCCCTGAGCTGGGTGAGTGATTTACAGACTTGGGGCCACTGACCCTCAGGATAGCCAGTCAGGGAGGTCCAACACACACCCCCTTACAGATGGGAGCAGTGAGCTCCGGAGAGGTGGAGGTCTCGCTAAGGTCCTGTGGACAGGGTGCAGGGTGGGATCCAGCCCCGGGCCACAGGGTCTCTGAGTCATCCCCTCTCTGGCCCGCTGGCCCCCTGTGGAAGGGCTTTGCACCCCATCTTCTGTAGCAGCACCTCTCTGCTATATCCAGGCCCGTCAGGGAGTTCTCACTCCAATCTCTTTGGCTTGCCTCTTTGCAAGCGGGGACCTTGGCGTTCTGGGTCTCTGGATAAGTCTGGACAAAGGCGGAGCGGATCGGGCAGGCTAAGGTGGGGGTGGAGACTAAGGTGGGGTGGAGACTAAGGTGGGGGTGGAGAGTGTATTCCTCCTCCACTCAACTGCTTTCTCAAGCCCAGTCACCTTCTCCTCTTGGAGAACTGAATTTTCCTCTCCACTTCCCATCAAGAAAAATGTGGGGACCTGGAGGCCTTACGATGCCTGCACCACGGGCGGATGAGGCGGACCTGGGGACAGTTCTCTCCGCACCCACCCGGGACAGACCGCAGAGAGTGGAGTCATTACCTCCATCCTTTCTTCTTAATGATGTTCCCCAGCACAACTTCAGCCCTGCAAAACCAAACCAAATAAAACACTGGGATTGAATCATAGCCAAACAGAAAAATCAAACTCAGGCTCACTGTGACCACTGGCCACTTGGTTTCCTCTGTGGTAATGTCACTGGGGCCAGAGAGTCAGGCTGTTAACACCCGCCTTGGCTCAGTAGCTCGTTCCAGAAAGAGGGCTGGTCCAAGGGGGCGGGAGCAGCGGTGTTACTGCCCCCTCTAGGATGGCTGTGGGCATGGGCCCCGGCAGGCTCTTGTCTAAGCAGGGGCAGCCCCAGCTCTCACAGAGAAGGAGGGCGCTGCTGTCGTGCCTGGCAAGGCCAGCGTCCCATTTCCTAGTTGGCTGAAAATTCACCAGGGAAAATGCCTGGCAACATTAGGTGGGCAAAATTTCCAGACAAGTAATTTTTTTTTTTGAGACAGAGTCTTGCTGTGTCACCCAGGCTGGAGGGCAGTGGCGTGATCTCGGCTCTCTGCAACCACCGCCTCCTGGGTTCGAGCAATTCTCCTGACTCAGCCTCCTGAGTAGCTGGGACTACAGGCGTCTGCCACCATGCCCAGTTAATTTTTGTATTTTTAGTAGAGATGGAGTTTCACCATGTTGGCCAGGCTGGTCTTGAACTCCTGACCTTGAGTGATCCACCCACCTCTGCCTCCCAAAGTGCTGGGATTAATGATGTCAGCCACGGTGCCCTGCCAAGTATCTGTTTTTAAAGGTAAATTATTCATCAAGTGCATCCTCTGTTTTGAGAGACAATCAACATGTACTCAGGGCTGAGGGCTGGATTTCCAGCAGATGTGCCTGCTTGCATATGTGTGTGTGTGTACATGTGTGCATACATGTGCACAGGTGTCCCTCTGATTTCCTGCGTTTGAACAGCAGAGTCAGATGCTAGGCCGACCACTGTCTGTCTTGTTTGGCATCGCACTGGGTCCTGCACCAAATTCAGGCCAGCTGGGGGCATGGGCGGCCTTCCAGCCTCGCTTGGCACAACAGCACTGGATTAACTTTGAAGAACTTTCTGCTTGTAGCAAAATGTTTCTGAGTAAAAACAACAGACGGAGAATGATCCATACCCTGTGCTACATTCCACTTATAAAAGCGCCTGAGTCATCCACTCAGAAAGAATGGGCTCTGATCTGCAAGCTGTTTAGCATGCGCTCTGAATGCTACTCGTTCATGGTCAAGATGCACTGAAACTTCACTCAGCCCTGGGAGGAGAGAAAAGCTAGCAGTGGTCCCTGGGGTGGAGGAGCGGCAAACAGTGCGTTACCTAAGCCTGTGTGGCTCTGGCTGTGGGAATTTGGTAGGACTCACATCTGTTTGGGGGACACAGAAATCCTGCAACTCTCTGAGAAGCGTGCAAATGAGTGTCAGCAGGAGAAGCAGGGGCCTCAGGAAGACACAGCCTTGGCCCCCTGCGAGGTGCCTCTCGGCCTCCCCCAAACTGCCCAAAGAAGTTTCTCCCTGGCTATGCCCAGCACGCAGGGCCCAGCTCCCCTGTGGGGCACTGATGGGTGTCCACTGGGGGCTCAGCTTTGAGCTGGACAGAGGGACTGCAGGGGCCAGCCCAGGAGCAGGGGCCAGATCCCACAGTAACGGCGACCTGAAGGGAGCTGCTCCCTGACTCCCTGGCTTTCTGGCAAGCTGCTTCTGAGAGGCCTGAGGCTGCCAGAGACCCAGTGAGCTTGCCTAGCTCACCAGCTCTGGGTGTCCAGTGAAACATCGAAACATGAAAACTGCGAGTGACAGAAGACAGAGTGTGGCTGCTGTGACATGGGGTGTGCCCGGCCCCATCCACGGGAGCTGCACGGAGCTGCCTCCCACACGTTCTTCTGGGCAGCAAAACCCAAGCCAAAGCAGGCAGTGAAGAGGTGAGGACTGGGTCGGGCGGTGCCTCTCAGCTTGGCATCTGCACTGGGCTTTTTGACCTTACACCCCTCTGCTAGGCTCATCTGTCTGGAAAGCGGTTCACTATGATGGAAAGCTGCTGCTAGTCTGGAGGGAGTGGGAGGGGGCTGTGCCATCAGGAGGGCCAAAAGGGCTGTTGATGGGGGCTGGAGTTGGTTTGAGGGTCCCCGCGGCGGCCCTCAGGGCTGTGCGCTCCCCAGGCTCTGGGTGGGTCCTTGAGCAGGGCCCGGTTGGGGTCCCTCCTGCCGGGTGCTCTGGGCTCCGCTGCAGTTGCAGGTAACCACCCAGGGCCCATGAAGCAGCTGCTCGCCCTGCAGCTACCGTGCCCAGCAGCCCAGGCCTGCGGCCCGCCCGGCCAACAGGAACTTGGCTGGCCCCAGGCAGGAGGGGCAGAAGGAGGATGAAGAGAGGGCCAACAAATGATTTCACAAACAAAAGCTGACTTCTGGAAACCCGATGCAGGAGAGTGGATGATTTGATTACCACCAGTCTTTAAAATTGAAGCCAACAGCCTGGCTGAAGAGGGCTGAGCTTTTACATAATTGAGCAGGGAAGTTCACTGCCAAGATGCGAAGCGCTCCTCACAGCACTCGGCCGCAGCCCGCCCTCCCCAGCTCCGAGAGGCCCTGCAGGCCCTGCAGCCCTCATTGCACAAGTGAGACATGAAATGTCAAAATGTCAGGCATGTCAAGAGCGCCCAGGACAACAGCTTCATCGTGCCTCTCACTCAGCACAGCATCTTCGGCACCAGAGGGACTGTGGTCCCCCTGGGGACTCCATGGGGAGTTTAGCAAGTGACAAGTGTCCAAGCATTCTGCAATTCCAGCCCCATGAAAATTATACCCCCTAAAGCCATTCAGAGTTTAAAAAAGAAGGCAGAGCGCAAGCGCGTTTGTGGGCACCCCTAGGAATGCGAGTGGCAGGGGTCCCTGCAGCCCCAGCTCTGCCCGGCCCGTCTGCATCACTTTCTCCCATGCGAAAAGACACGTACTTGCCAGCTGCGTAGACTTCTGCCGTATCGAAGAGGTTGATGCCATTATCGTAGGCCAAGGTCATGAGCTGCTCTGCCATCTGAAACGAGAGAACCAGCACTGTCCTGCCAGCCGGGATGGGGCCCAGAGGGTCTGCAGCACCACCCTCTCGGCCTGGGAGGCCTCCCTGTGTCCTGCCCCTGCTCCCCCGAGTCCGTCAGGCTCCCTGTGGGCTCGCTCCTTGCCCTCTCCTGCCACAGGACAGGGATGGAGGCAACTCTCTCTAACAAACCCATCGAGAAGAATAAAGAGGGCAAAAGGAATAGAGACACTGCCGAGGACTGTGAATTTCTTGAGAGCAGGGACCCTATCGGTTGGGCTCATCACAGGGCTTAGCACCTGCACTGGGTTGAACAGTATCCCCACAAAATTCATGTCCACCCAGAAGCTTAGAGGTGATCCCATTTGGGAATAGGGCCTTTGAGAATGTAATTAGTGAAGTCAGGTGGTACTGCATTGGGGTGAGCCTAAACCCCATGTGACTGGCGATTTACAGGAGAAGACGCAGACATGGAAGTCCATGAGACTAGGAAGGCAGAGACCGGAGTGACACGTCTACAAGCCAAGGACTGTCAGTAACCCCCAGGAGCTGGAAGAGGCATGGATGGCCCCTCCCCCAGAGCCTTTGCGGGAAATGTGGCCCTGCCGACACCTCGGTATCAGACTTCTGGCCTTCAGCAGGTGACGGAACCCACGTCTGTTGTTTCAGGCCCCCAGGTCTGGCAGTCCTAGGAAACTGAGCACTCCCCAGCAGGGGCTGTGTAGATGTAGCTGGGGTGAGTCTGTGTCCTCAAAGCCAGGGCTGTGTCCTCAGCTGTAGCTCACTGAGTCTCTCCCAGCACCTGCTCATGAGGACTGAACTGTTATTTTTGTGGATGGAGACACTGATGCCCCACAGCTGGTGCATGGCGGGTTGACATCCATGCTGGCCTCTTGGCCAGTGTTTCTCCAAGGCCATGTGCTCCCGGCCCCAAGCGACACAGCTGTGGTGGTGGCCGCCTCGAAGGAAGATCGATGACTGCCGAGCTGAACACGCTGTTCCTCAGACTCCGCTCCGTGGGCTGCTGTCAGGACACGATTGTGCTCCGTGAGCAAAGAACTGGTCGTGGGGTGGGACTCACGGAGCCAGGGGAGCCCCTCTGCAAGTGACAGCTCCGAGAGGCCGGAGAGAAAGGTGTCCGTGGACTGCTGACCCTCAGACAGGGCTGCCTCCCTCTGAGTGTCACACTTCCCCCAGCGCAGCTCAGAGCACTGGGCCTCTCCAGCAGTAAGCCCAGGGTGGGGTAAATAATTCTTAATAACCCTCAAAAACCTCAGGACAGAAATCCAGCCAGGGGTGGCTTCACTGGGCTGCGTCTCTCCTTTCTGAGCTCAGAAGCCCCCGTGGGCAGGAAGTGTGGAGAGTGAGGACAGTGTCCTGTGGGGACCACGGTGTAGCCACCATTGGGGGGCACCCATGGGAGAAGGCCCATGCCAACTGCTGCCCGTGGGCAGGCGGGCCTGCTGCTACAGATCTGCCGACTTTCCAAGAGAAGCCAGAAGGGCAGCATATTTGTGGATGGGGCGGCATGGAAAATCTGGCCGGCAGCCTGGCAACGTTGGCACTGAGCCCCAAATGTTTCAGACACTGAAATGCAGTGGAGCCGAAGCTGAGCCCTGGTTAGTCAGCAGCTGTGATTTCAGTCAGGAACTCAGTTTTCAGGATCCACTTGCTGGGCTATGTTGCTGTCTTCTCACTGCAGCTTAACTGCCCCGAGGTATCAAATGCACCCACGCTGCGGCTGCCGAGGATGGAGGATGAGGATCGAGGATCGGAGGGACCCACTGCTGCCCCCCAGCCTCTTCCCCCCAGATGCGCCCACCGAGGGAGCGCCCAGGAACCTTCCCCACCTCTAGCACTTTCCTTCCCAGCACAAGGCTCCAGATGGGTGGCTGGTTCACCTGCTCACCGCTTCCTCCTCATCTTCCTCCTGATTTTTTCTGGATGCCTCCCACGACTAGGCCCTAGAAAGCCCAGGAGGGCAGGGTGCTCCAGGCTGGGCCGAAGGGGCTACGTCCGTGGTTAGGGCACTCATGCTCCTGGCAGGGCTTCTCAGAGGAGGGGACTCAGGGTTCCATGTTTTGTTTTTGTATTTCTGACATGTGGGTTTTCTTACCCCCTCATCTCTCTCCCATGAGGGCGGCATGCTACCAGTATGCTTCTGCACTTTGATTTTTTTCATTCACAATACATCCTAGAAATCAATCCACACCTGCTCGTGAAGACCCCTTTCATTCTTTTTGTTGAATTAAAACATTACTGCATTTATCAAAGAGATTTTTTTAAGTTGTAAAATATACATAATGAAAAAATTTACTATTTTAACCTTTTTCAAGCGTAGCTCAGTGGCGTGAAGTACATTCACATAGTTGTGTAACCATCGCCACAGCCCAGCTCCCTGTCAGGTTCCTAAATGGAAACTCCGTACCCTTTGAACAATCACTCCCCTTCCCTGCCCCAGGCCCAGCCCCCAGATCCTAGCCACCAGCCCCCAGCACTAGCCCCTAGCCACCAGCCCCCAGCCCCTAGCCACCAGCCTGCAGCACTAGCCCCCAGCCCCTAGCCCCCAGCCCCCAGCCCCCAGCCCCAGCCCCCAGCCCAAGCCCAAGCCTCAGTCCCAGCCCCAGCCCTCAGCATTCTCGGGAGTTTGTGAATTTAACTACTCTAGGCACCTTACACAAATGCAATCACATGGTGTGTCCTTTTTGTGGCTTGTTTCAATGAGCCTAATGTCCTCAAGGTTCAAGGTTCATCTGGGCGGTAGCACGTGTCAAGAATGTCCAAGACTGGGTTTTTTTTTTTTTTTTTGGAGATGGCTGGAGTGCAGTGGCATGATCTTGGCTTACTGCAGCTTTTGCCTCCTGGGTTCAAATGATTCTCCTGCCTCAGCCTCCGGAGTAGCTGGGACTACAGGCGTGTGCCACCAAGCCCGGCTAATTTTTGCATTTTTAGTAGAGACTAAAATGGAGTTTCACCATGTTGCATAGGCTGGTCTTGAACTCCTGACCACAAGTGATCTACCTGCCTCAGCCTCCCAAAATGCTGGGGTTACAGACATGAGCTACTGCACCCAACAAAGACTGGGTTTTGGAGGCTATTTAGGAGTGTGTCAGATAGGCAAGGGGAAAGTGCATGGGGGAGCGGTGCTCTTGGGGCTGTTGTGGGCCAGGGAGGGCAGCCTGCAGCCGCATCAGCTCCCCCAAGGTATCGCTCACCCATGCTCAGGTCAAACCCCAGGAGCCCTCCTTGACTCACTCTCCCATCACTGGAGTGTGGCGTTCAGCCAATGCCGCAGCTTCCCTTGCAAATTAGTCCAGAACCTGACCCTCTCCCGCCTCCGCTGTGCCCGCCCTGCTCTGAGCCTCTAGCGGGTCTTGGGTGGTTTCTCACAATAGCCTCCTGGCTCTCTGCTTCCATCCTGTCTCCCTGCACCTCCCCAGGCAAAGCGTGCTCCGTGGGCCAGCATTGTCATCAGATCAGAAATGCAGCATCCAGGCTCCACAACAGCCCTGCTACATAAGGACGTGCCTTCTAAGTACATGGGGTCGTGCACACACTGAACTTTGAGACACCCCCATGACTGGCTATTCCCAGGGCAGCAGCCAGGGCAGTCCTTGGGAGACCTTTTAATCAGGTCAGATTTCCTCCATGCAAAAGCCCTCCAGTGGCTTCCATCTCACAGAGGGCCAAAGTCAAAGTCCCCACCAGATCTGCACCCTGACCCCCGGCTCTATCCCTGCACCCTCTTTGCCCCCACACTTGACCTTAGGGCTTTGCCTTTATTGTCCTCTTGGTCCCCCGGAAGGCTCTTTCTCTGGACCACCACGTGGCTTCCTCACTGGCTTCTGCTTCCTGACCACCCTGTCGTCAGGCCCCACCCCCAGCCCTCCTTTTTCTGCTTTCTTCTCTACAGGCAACTAAATAATGGTTCTCCAGGCTGGGCGTGGTGGTTCACTCCTGTAATCCCAGCACTTTGGGAGGCTGAGGTGGGTGGATCATGAGGTCAGGAGTTCAAGTCCAGCCTGACCAACATGGTAAAACCTTGTCTCTACCAAAAATACAAAAATTAGCTGGGCGTGGTGGTGCGCGCCTGCAATCCCAGCTACTCAGGAGGCTGAGGCAGAAGAATCATTTGAACCCAGGAGGCGGAGGCTGCGGTGAGCCGAGATTGGGCCACTGCACTCCAGCCTGGGTGACAGAGCAAGACTCTGTCTCAAAAAAAAAAAAAAAAAAAATGGTTCTCCAAAGGTATCAGGTCCCTGGAACCTGTGAATGTGACCTTAGGTAGACAAAGGGAGTTTGCAGATGTAATTAACATGGGGACCCAGGGATGGGGAGAATGTCCTGGCTTAGCTAAGTGGGCCCTCAATGCCATCACAGGTGACCTTATGAGGACAAGGCAGACGGAGGCTTGACACAGACAGAAGAGGAGGAGGGAAAGCGTCCACAGGGGCAGAGCCTGGGGATGCGGCCAGCAGCGCCGGATGCTGAAGACGCCAGGAAGGGTCCTGGCCTGCAGAAGGGAGCCCAGCCGGGCTGATTTCTGGACTTAGGCTCAGGGATACCGAGTTTGGATCTCTGGCCCCCAGAACCGTGAGAGAATACGTTGCTGCTGTTTTCAGCTGCACATTGGTGGCTATTTGTTACAGCCAGCACGGGCAGCTCACACCCTCTCCACAGCATGCTCGACCACTGGAGACTGTGTCCTGCTTCTTTACCCTGTCGCCGTCTCTAGAAAGAGTGACTGGAAAGAGGCTGGAAGCCGACAGGGAGCTGGCTCTAGGCAGGGGCTCCGCAAGCCTGAGCTGAGTGCTGGGGTGGTCCCAGTTCCTGGAGCTATAGGGGGGAGGGTGACGGGGGGCGGACCTGGCTGCTCCTGGCTCTGCTCTGCCCTTTGGGAGGCCTCTCCCTCCTGCTCATGGAGGAAGAACAAAGGGAGCACAGGGGTCCTCAGCACACCTGGACCCCTCCAGGGAGGAAAGCCTGGCCAAACACAGAAACCTGTGGTCACCACAGACCCCCAAGGGCGCACAGGCAGTGAGATCAGCAGGGGCTGGCACAGCAGACACCAACCCTCACCTCACCTGTTCCTTAGAAAAACAAAGCCACAGTACAATTCCAGCTGTATCCAGGGTGGCACCTGGGATTGGGAGGACCAGAGACAAGAAAGACAGGGAGGGACCCCTGCGGGGGCTGTGCTTTCTTACTATTTTATTTACCGTTTTTTACGGCTCTGATTTTACTGTAACTTCTCCTGTGGGTTTTTCCTCCCCCTCCCTAGAAAACTGCTCTCCTCCACAGACTGCTCTCTACGCCGCGTTTCCATTTGCTCTCATGGGGCTTTCCCAGGATGTTCTTTAAAGACCTCCACGCTGTGGTCGCATCCTGGTTCATTTTACAGAGCCTTTATTTTGTGACTTTTTGGTTCCTTCCAGTATCTGGGTTCCAGACACTGAAGTCAGAAGGAAGCTCGGAGACATACAGGCCACCTCCCTGTCACCCCCATCTGGGACACAAGGAATCCGCCCCTACCCCAGTACAGTTACCCCAGAGCTGAGCACTGGCCACAAGCTTTGAGGCAAAGAGCACTAGGTGGGACCCCCGTGGCCAGTGGCCAGGTGAGACTGCTGCACCTGTTTATGGCCTGAGGCGCAGCTTCCTTGAACTGGGAATAGCACCTGCCTCCCTGGGTCGTTGGAGGATTAGCTGAGATGGTAAGTGTAAGCTTCTCAGCCACTCCTTCTGTTACATTTTTATTGTCTAGCTTGTCTTGAACACATGCTTCTAATGGGGAGTGTGAGGCCACAGAAAGGCCACCTATCAATGGAAGGGCTGGAGACCTGAAGCCACCGTGGCGGCTCCAACAGGCGCCACGTCATCTTAGGATTCCTAGTACGGTCTGGTCCCTTCCTGGGCTCCTGTGAGCAGCGCTGGCTGAGAATGTGATGGTGCCCTACAAACCATGGACTCTGTCCTGTGCCATGTGAGGGTGGCTGTCATTCCTGCCCCACCAGGTGGTTTGTTCCACTCCTGGGCAAGCTTTCATTTGTCCCTGGCGTGGTATAGACTGGGCTGAGCTGCTGTTCGAATGACAGCCCTGCAGACACTGCAGGGCACAGCTGCTGCGGCCCATAGAACAGGGAACATCAAATGTTTTCTGTAAAGGGCCACACAGTAAATGCTTCAGGCATTGTGGGCCAGAGTCTCTGTTGCAATTATTCAGCTCTGCCCTTGGGTAGTGAAAGCAGCCACAATGTGTCAATGATGGGCGTGGCTATGTCCCAAAAAAACTTTATTTATACAAATTGGCTGCAGAATTCATTGAGACAGGAAGTAGATTAGAGGTGACCAGGGTTTGGGGAGTTATTGTTTAAGGGTACAGAGCTCCTGTTTGGGCTGATGAAATATTTTGGAAATAGATATTAGTGAGGGTGGCACAGTAATGTGAATGTATTTAATGCCACTGAACCGTACACTTAAAAATGGTTAAAATGGTAAACTTAATGTTCCACATAGGCAATAAAAAAATTGAAAAACAAAAGGAGTAGGCCGGCTTGGTGGCTCACGTCTGTAATCCCAGCACTTTGGGAGGCCAAGGCAGGTGGATCACCTGAGGTCAGGAGTTCAAGACCAGCCTGACCCACATGGAGAAATCCCGTATCTACTAAAAATACAAAAAATTAGCTGGGCATGTGGTGCATGCCTATAATCCCAGCTACTCAGGAGGCTGAGACAGGAGAATCCCTTGAACTCAGGTGGCCGAGGTTGGGGTGAGCCAAGATGGTGCCACGGCACTCCAGCCTGGGAAACAAGAGCGAAACTCTGTCTCAAAAAAAAAAAAAGCAGTCCAGGATGGTCCACCTGAAGTGCACAAATCCAGGCCCTCTTCATCTGAACTGCAGCCAGGTGGGCCCCCTGTTCTGGACGTGTTGATTTCTTTTTTGACACTAACTGTAGGATTAGTACAAAAATGTGTCTTGCTCCTTTGCTTAGCCATTTTCACCTGCCACAACCATTCAGAACCCCGACTCTGTCATCTATTTAATTCTCCGTCCTTCCAGCTTGGTGTCTTCTAGAAATGACCTCCAATATCTTCACACATGTCCATCACTGTTCCTGGTGGGGACACCGCAGAGGCCTGCGCCAGCGGGGCTGTCCCTGGGCCATTCATCAGTGCTCCGAGGGTGTGGCCGGTTTGCTGGTGAAAATGTCACCTCGCTGGGTGGGTCTAATCTGCTTGTTTATATCTTTCCCACCAGGACATCACAGGTACCCAGCTAAAATTATTTGGAAATGAAGTTATGTCCTTCTACAGAATTCTTCCATCCTGCTTTAGAAACCACACGGAAAGGGAAATGAGGCCGAGTCAGGTAAGGCTGATTCACAGCGAACCATAGGGGTCCCCAGACTCAGACCAAACCAATCTGGTGGGTAAGATAAAGTGATTCCTTTTGCCTTAATAATTCTAGACTTCACCCTGAGATAGTGCCTATCTACCAACTTCAAAGCAAGTGGCAAATCCTTCTATAACCAGCTACTGTCTTTTTTTTTTCTTTTTTGGAGACAGAGTCTTACTCCGTCGCCCAGGCTGGAATGCAGTGATGTAATCTTGGCTCACTGCACCCTCTGCCTCCTGGATTCAAGCAATTCTCTTGCCTCAGTCTCCTGTGTAGCTGAGATTACAGGTGCCAGCCACCATGCCTGGCTAATTTTTGTATTTTTAGTAGAAATGGGGTTTCACCATGTTGGCCAGGCTGGTCTTGAACTCCTGACCTCAGGTGATCGGCCTCCCAAAGTGCTGGGATTACAGGCATGAGCCACCACACCTGGTCAGCTACTGTCTTAAAAATAAAAATGACCCAAACACAAACTATATGCATTGAAATTTTGCTGGAAGCAAAGCTTTCCCTCGGAAAACTGAGTGATCACAGCTAACAAGGTCTCACATCAGCTCACTGATCAATTTTTAAACGCAGCCTTTCCAATAGTAAGTAGGGCAAACACGAACACTGCTTCTCCTGCAGAAGCCCAGAGCTTTCTCAGCAAATGCCACTGCTCTCATTTCTGAGACACCGCCTCGCTGTCCGGAAGCATGCACGTCTGGACGTGTGCCATCCCCGTCCTTCTGAGAGACCCAGAGGCGCTGGTGGCATGCAAGCTGGCCTTTCCTTGGTGTTCACTTTCCTGTTCTAATGGTGAAGACATGAGCCCCAACAAACACATTTGACTGTGACCCACACAGTTCATGGTGGCTGTGGGAAATGGATGGGGGATGCTCTGTGAAGTGGAGATCTCGGATTCTTCAGCTTGCAGCAAGCTCTGCAGGGGCTGCATTCCAAATGACCTCGACACATAGTTACTGGAGTCTCCACCGTGTGTGGGCAACTATGATCTGCATCCAGCTTTGGAATCTGGGAAGTCTGTGCACCCTGATTCTCCTTAACTGTGGAATGGGGGTCATGCGTGTGGGAAATCTGAGTCCTGGGGAGCTTGACGGACATGCTGAGGCCCCAAGCATCCTCTGCTGGGTGGTGGCACCAGACTTGGCATCCCCTTTGGCCACGGCCACCTGGCTCACCTTTCTATCTCTGCCCTGGGGCAGGGCACCCTTGCAAAACAGAAAGAGAGTGGGAGGCTGCCGAGACGGCTCCAGGGAGCCTGTGGCCCTGGTCCATGCAGCAGACTTAACCGTGTGCTCTGGTGAGCCCGTGCTGGGCTCCGGGGTGCTGGGATAGCCCCATCTTACCTCATCGGTGATCTGGCCTCCGAAGGTCACCCATGTTCCTGAAAGGAGACACAGGGGCTCAAGTTAGGGACCTGGAAGGAAGTTAGATTCTCCTGTCAGTGCTCAGACCTCAGACTGCAGGGCCAGGGGGCAGCCACAGGTGTCCGTCTGTGCTGCTCTGCGGCCAGGGTGTCCTTGGTGTGTGTGGACACGTGGCCTTCAGAGAAAGTCCTGCTGTCCCTCTCTTTTTTTTTTGAGACGGAGTTTCACTCTTTGTTTCCCAGGCTGGAGTGCAGTGGCACAAACTTGGCTCACGGCAACCTCCGCCTCCTGGGTTCAAGCGATTCTTCTGTCTCAGCCTCCTGAGTAGCTGGGATTACAGGCATGAGCCACCGTGCCTGGCTAATTTTGTATTTTTAGTAGCTGGGATTACAGGTGCTTGCCAACACACCCGGCTAATTTTTGTATTTTTAGTAGAGACGAGGTTTCGCCATGTTGGCCAGGCTGATCTTGAACTCCTGACCTCAGGTGATCTGCCGGCCTCAGCCTCCCAAAGTGCTGGGATTAAAGGTTTGCGCTACCGCTCCCAGCAGAGAAAGCCCTCCTCTCTTGGGGTCACCAAACTGAGGGGACAAAAGTCTGTAGAGCAGGATGCTGGCTGTGAGCCCAGGAGGCCTGGGGCCTTTGAAATGCTTGTCAAAGCTGTGCTGAGGCAACTCTCACTCCTGAGACATGCTGCAAGGAATGACACAAGGGACGCCTCCTTGAAAACAGCTGGTCTGACAGCCGCGTCTGCGTGCTTGTGCTGGCACAGAGCGGGGAGGGTGGTGTCAGGGCAGTGGGGGGTGTGTATTGCATGCACAGGGGAGGTGGGGACTGCACGTTCTGGGAACAGGGCTCACATCTGGCAGGAGAGAAAAAGGGGCCAAATCCAATGGTGCTCCAGGAGGGATTCGTGAGCTGCGCCCGCCACTGAAGGAAAGGTGTCTTCCCTGCACTCCCTGCCCTCCCGGCGCCAGGAGGGCCTCTGATTTTGTGGTGTGGAGTGGGAGCTGTGTATGCAGGGGCCCCTGGTGTCCACCTCGCCTCCTCTGCTGAGGCTGTCTGTCTCTCTCCCTTTATCCTGGGCGCCCTCCCACCTGCCTCTTTGTTGCCATGGCAACCGAGGTCCCCTGCATCCTGGGCTCTGGGAGCAGCTGCTCCCTGGGGAGTGCCGAGGCCTAGGCCATGCTGCCTCCCAAGGGGCGTCCAATTCAGCCCATGCGCGGCCCTCCCACAGCTTGTTTCCCTGGTGGGACAGAGGGGACCCCACACTCACCAAGTCCCAGGCAGGAGACCCGCAGGCCAGACTTGCCCAGGTTCCTGAAAAACAAACATCACATGAGTTCTCAGCACCCGGGCAGGTCCTGCCAGCCAGGCTCAGGTCCCGCCAGTGCCAGCCCCCACCCCACTCCCACACCAGTCAGTGTGTGTTTGGAGGCTCTGAAAGGCAACGGGGACCTTCAGAGAGCTGCCTCTGCTTGCTCACCCTGGCATAAAATGCCAACTGACCCCAGCCCACACCTTGCTGCTGGCACAGGCCCTGCTGGTGCCCAGTGTGGGTCTGCAGAGTGGTCTCGAGGACAGACGGAAGTGCAGAGGGACGCTGTCTGTGCCCCGTGGCACCATCCACGCAGCGCCTCTTGCGTAGAAGCCCCCTCTTCCCTCCTCTCTGAGGAGGCATTTGTGATTCTGTGTCTCTTCTTCCTGTCTCCAGAGACTGGGGTAGGAGATCGTCCCACTTCACCAGGACCACATGGACTTCGCATTGATCCCTCGGGGTGTGGGGAGCTCCATGGCAGGGCTGCCAGTTCTCAAGCAAGGCCAGCCCTTCCTTTGTTATAGACACAAGCAGTCCCGACAGCAGTGGCAGAGCCTGGCAGCGCAGGTCCCCTAACCAGGCACAGCTGCCCGGGCTCCTTCTCGGGGCCACTGAGGCACATAGGAGGTGAAGGAGGGTGAAGGAGGTGGCACATAGGAGGTGAAGGAGGGTGGCAGCTTTCTGCTGAGAACTGGCATGCCTGTCTGTCCTGACACAGGTTGCCTGGGAGCCCGCAGGGTCTCAGCAGGCCAGGCTGTCCCCAGGCGCCCTTACCCCAGATCCTCCTGGGAGCCCTGAGCGGCAGGCGCCTTGCTTGTTGTGGCCCTGATTCCCACATTATGAGACCTGCCCAGCATGGGGAGGAGCTGGGGTCCTACCCAGGCAGTCGGCTCCCAGCTGACGTTCCCTGCCATGGTGGCATGCATCCCACCCCCAATCTGTTTAGCAGGGCGTGATCTGCCCAGTTGGTGAGGCTGACAAGTGGCCGGGTGGGTCTCACAGCTGCAGCCAGGCCTTGACCCATCTGGGGTTGGATTCCACTTCCCTCATGGGATCTAGCTGCCAGCGTCTGGTCAAAGGGTGGCTACCTCTCGGGGGTGGGGAGTGAGGGCCACGAGGGTTGCCAGAGGGTGAGGCCCAGCCTCCTGGCCCAAAGGCCCTGCATTTCTCTGGGGCCACAACACTTCTAACTTCGGAGGATGCTACATCCTCAGTTTATCCTCTTTACTGTCCTAAGCCTGGCCCCTGGGAAGGCGGCATGGGGCTTAAGCCTCATTCTGAGTCCCCACTTCTGACATGAGCCCACTCAACTCTCCCAGCCTTGGTTCCCTGGTTATAAGACCCCTGGACCCTCCTATATCATGAGTGGATCTAATACTTGTAAGCAGCTTGAAAATAGTTGAACGCGTCACCAAATTGAAAGTACTTTAAAATTGCCCAGGTTTATTTTTAAATTTCCTATTAAAACCAGTCCAGCTGCCAGCCTATTTCTCCTGTAGGCAAAGCTGGGATTTTCCATAAAAAACATAAGAACAGCTGGGTTTTCTTTTAGGAAAGGCGGGGACTGGGTGGTGGCTATGGGCAGAGGCTCTGAAGCCAGAGCTCAAATATCCTGGTTCAACTTTCCTGGCTGGAGGACCCTGGGCATTTTATGGAGTGGTCTGGTGCCTCAGTTCTCATCTGCAGAATGGGCTCACGAGGCTGCCTTTCTCACAGGGGTTGCCACAAGGACAGAAAGAGATCCACAATGATAGACGGTCACAGGACACTGACTCACGTATGTCTCAGTTCACAAAGAGAGCAGGAGAGTGATCTTTTCTTTATTCAAAACCAACAGACAAATCAAATAAGCTTGAACTATTACCATGTTAAAAAGGAACTGGGTTCACTTTTTCCTCCTTATACATCAGTGAAATAATCTGATGGAACCCTCTGCATTGCTGGCATGTTCCAACCCAGAATAACTCGTCTCTGTGGCTGCTAGTGAGAACAGCCCGATTGCACCACTAATGCATTCTGCACGAGCCTGGTCAGTTTAGAAGTTTAGGCAATTTCCCCCATGCTGGCTAGAAAGAGTAACTGTGGTAAGAAATTACAAAGTTGTTTAGTAGGAGTCCAATAAGGAAGCCATGGGCAGGAGGTTCTGATCAGTGCCTCTCAGCTGCTTTGGGGTCATAACCCCTTTGCAAAAACAGATAAAGCCTGGCAATATGCCCAGAAACGAATGCCCTCAGAACCTTGCTTGCAATGTCTGGCTGTTCTCAGAGCCCTGGACCTTACTGGTCTAGATACATTTGGGCATTGAGAAGGGAGGCCTGGTCCCCGCCTCTGCAAAGCCACCTCCAGGAGTGACTGTGGGGAACGGTTGCTTGGAAAGGCTCTGCTACAGGGAAGGTTGGGCTGAAGAGAAGACGCACCCCTTGGTTGCCAGCGTAGGGAGGGCTGGCCAAAGCTGCCCCTGTCCCTGATTCCATGTCTGTCCCTGGTCTTACTGGTGGGAAATGGACTCGCTTCCCTGAGTGGGCTCTGGGTTCAGCCGCTTTTCCACCCATCACCCCCAGGAATAATTTAACAAAACTAGGGCACCACGTGATGCTGAGATTACCCTGCTCAACTTGTTTCCCTGTGAAAATGATGGTATTGGTTCTGCCATCCTCTGCCGGGCCTAGGGAGAAGGGATGTGAAGGGACAGGGCACCTCCAGGCTGAACGCTTTATACTCGCGGCTGCTGCGTGGGGGTGGGGAGCACACGCTTCAGCTGGGTCTGGATGGGGCTGCTCCCCGCTGCATGGAAACTTCCCAGACACAGAAGCCATTTCCTACAGGTTTCCTCCCCATTGTTAAAACTTGACATCCTAATGAAGCAGCTGGTCAGCATCTCAAAGCCCAGACACTGTTGGTCTTCATGAATTTCCCTCATGTCTCTCCTGGTCTGGAAAACACCCAGTGAGGACTCACAGACAGAAACTCTGCCAAGGGGGAGCGGAGATTCCCACTGTGGAGACCGAAGATGCTTCGCACCCCCAAAAACTGCACTTCAGATGTGGGAAGGGCCAGAGCCGGAAGGCTCCAGAAAATGACAGGTCCTTTTAAAAAGAGGAGTTTGGGGCCTTTCACTGGAGCCACCCGGGCAGAGGACAAAAGTGTGGTCAGGTGAAGGGTAAGCACCATGGCCCTGGCGAGCTGGTCTGGGAGGAAGGCAGACGGGATGGCTCCTGCTAGTGCCCTGCTCGCCCATCGGCTCCGTGCAGTGACGGTCTGTTTGCACACTCACCCTGCTCCCAGATTCCAGGCTCCCTAAGGACGGGCAGGGCTTCCTGTCCTTGTCTTCCAATTGGAGCTGGCGGTGGCAGGGTCCCAGGGAGTGCCTGTCTGGGTTGATCTTGGGGAGTAATTCAGGGGTGAGAAGCCCAGGCCCTGGAGTCAGACTCTCCGGACCAAGCACTGGCCCCTCCCTTATTTACCTGCCCAACCGCCCCCACCATCCCACGCTGAGCACGGCTTGGGCCCCAGCCACCCCACGCTGAGCACGCCTTGGACCCAGGCCACCCCACGCTGAGCACGGCTTGGGCCCCGGCCACCCCACGCTGAGCATGCCTTGGGCCCCCGCCACCCCACGTGGAGCATGCCTTGGGCCCAGGCCACCCCACGCTGAGCACACCTTGGGCCCCCGCCATCCCACGCTGAGCACGGCTTGGGCCCTGGCCACCCTACGCTGAGCACGGTTTGGGCTCCGGCCACCCCACCCTGAGCACGCCTTGGGCCCAGGCCACCCCACGCTGAGCACGCCTTGGGCCCAGGTCACCCCACGCTGAGCACCCCTTGGGCCCCCGCTACCCCACACTGAGCATGCCTTGGGCCCTTGGGCAGGAATGTGCGCCTGGTACTGGCCATGCCCGGTTAGTTTCCTAATACCTATGGACTGTTCGTGTCACTGGACAGCTGTGTCTGGAGTACACCACTGGGAAGGGCCAGCTTCCCAGGGAGGTGGTCAGAGTCACAGGGAGGCTGGGATCAGGCCCCTGCTCAGTCCCTGCTGCCGGCTACCTACACCTTGGCTGTGGCCCTGGGACAGTCCCTGTGCAGCAACTCACTAGGCAGGTTCCGCATGAGCCGGATGGGAGAGGCACAGGGCAGGGTGCCTGGTGGGGCGGGCTTTGGATTCCAAGGCCCAACTCAGCCCCTGTGAAACTGCACCTCATCCCACAAGGCTATGAACTCACCTCTCGCACGTGACAACAGCAAGGAAAGCTCCCAGGTCTGGCCAGGTATAAGCCTCTGTTTGCAACTCCATTGGAGAGATGGGATCCCTCAGTCAGAGTGCTAGGACTGGGATTTGAACTCAGGTCCTCAGACTGCAAACCTGCCAGCCCAACAAACACTTCCCGTACTGCCTTGTCTGCCCTCCCTGCCTCCAGGGAGGGAGGCTCTGTACACATCTGTGCATGCACACATAAGCACACACGGGGATTGTGAGCACTCACCCTCTTTGAGATCCACTCCTCAATGAGTTTTAGGAGACAATAGTGTTAATAGCCACACTTCCCAATTACATAGTCCCTTATGTTTAGAAACAGTCCCGCTTTTAACTCCTTTGAGATCCTAGGACTGACATAAAAGTAGCTGAAGGCAGTAGGCATCTAAACCAAAAAATACATGTATACATGTTTGGTTTACTCCTACCTTATGTTTTTTTTTTTGAGACAGGCTCTTATTCTGTCACCCAGGCTGGAGTGCAGTGGCATAATCTTGGCTCACTACAACCTCTGCCTCCCGAGTTCAAGTAATCCTCCCACTTCAGCCTCCCGAGTAGTTGGCACTACAGATGCACGCCACCATGCCCAGCTTATTTTTGTATTTTTTTGGTAGAGATGATGTTTCACTATGTTGACCAGGCTGGTCTTGAACTCCTGACCTCAAGTGATCCGCCCACTTCAGTCTCCCAAAGTGTTGGGATTACAGGCGTGAGCCACCTCACCTGGCCTTAATCCTAGCTTTTGATCCCTACTTAACAAAAGATGTCAACTCCAGAGCTTCTAGAAGAGAGAATTCCATTCTGGACTGTCCTTGTTAAGCCTAGAGGATGGGACAAACACTTTCACCCTAGAAGTTCATTAAAGCACATCCAGCCCTCCCAGGACGCAGGGAAGGCAGAGACACGACTGTGGATGCAAAATCCCAGAGTCATCCCAGAATTCACCTCTGGGAAGGGCTGGCTTAGATGACGTGGCTTCCTCATGAGGCCCAACTCTCAGGCACTGGTTTTGGAGAGGTTTAAGCCACATGGGTCAGGCATCAGGATGGACTCACAATGCCTCTCAGGTTGGCACCAATTCCAGCTATTAACCCAGAAGAGTCCCAAATGCAAAAACGCACAGTTCATGGCTCTTTCTGAGGCTGGTGGCCTGCACTCCTATTTCAGGTCACTGAAAAGCAGAGTTGTCCCCAGTTCAGTTCCTGTTTTGGGAAAATCTTCCCAGGAAACTGAGGAAACAAGAGACCTAACAGCTTTTCTAGCTCATGCAGACCACATGTTGTGGAGACTTCCTTTATCCCTGGAGGGGTTCTGGATGCAATCAGGGCTCTGGACTCAGAGACTTACATGGGGAGTGAGGAAGGCTGGCCCCCAGAAGGGTGCCCTACAACCCTGCTCCCGGGACCCTTTGTACAAAGCCGGGACCCTCCCTTTTCTCTCATGGGCACATTCACCCAGCCCGTGAGAAAGGTCCCAGCAGGGAAGGGGACGGAGGCCCTGCTCCTGACCTGAGTGCTTGGCATCCTCCCCACATACAGCACTTGGAGCCAGGTAGGGGCTGGGCCCAGGTGCAGGAAAGCAGGGCTCCTGGGCTGACCATCAGGAAACTCCAGATGCAGCCTGGCTGCCTGTGCCTGCTGGAGCAAGTCGTGCCTGCTAGAGGAATTGGGCCCTGGGCTTGGCTCAGGTCGAGGAGGGAAGATTCATTCCATCACAGGGTTCGCCCCATAGCCCCTTACTATCTAACATCCATTTGTCATGGTGGCCTGCTGGTAAAGATATCAGACCACCCCAGGCACCTTGTGGGACCCATGCAGCCAGGGGAGGGCAGGAGGGTGTTAGAGGCTCTGTGGCCCATGCCTTGGGGTTTCCCAGGAAAAGGGAACATAGGAGGCTTGGCTATTGTACACGACCCTCAGAAAAAAAACAGCGGCAGAAGGAAGGAAGACGGCGCCTCACTATCTCCCGCTGAAACTGGGAAGAAAGGAACTTGGCCAGATTCTCAATGTTATTTCTCATCATCCACCAAGCACGAAGCACAGCCCCTCTTGGTCCTCAGCACAAACTGCCCAAGTCTGACCAACGGGGATTTGCAGATTTTGTGGGCTCTCGAAAGTGAAAAGCTGGGGAGGTGGGGAGGCCAGGAGGTCAGCCCCCACCCTGCAAAGCTGTGCACCCTCATACCTATATTTCATTCCATGTGGCTTCACGCTGGCATCCCCGGTACACGGGAGGCTCTGTGCCGACAGCTGTCCCAGGCTCCGGGCCACCATGGCCACAGCGCGGAAGCGGCCTCGGGTGCCCAGGCTGGGGCTGCTGGCTGCCGGTCGGCCCAGCCTTTCCTCAGGGCCCCGGCCCTTGAGGCTGTGCTCCGAGCACACGAAGGACACCTGCATGCTGAGGCTGGGCGCTCAGATCCTGGCTGCGTCCCCACTTCCCTTGGGCTCAGGAGCCATCTGCCCCCTAGCAACTCTTCTCCCCTGACCACGATGAGACTTTATCCAGAAGGCAAGGAAGCTGCAGGGGTTCCTTCGGGAGCGAGGATTTCCAAAGGCAACAGTGGGGAAGAACGTGGCACAGCTCCGAGGGGAGGGAGTCACATTTCCAGACCCCAGCTAGAGAAGACCTGCCTGAAGAGCGGCTGGAGGTTGGGGACGCACATTTTCTCCCCCTCACATCTCTCTTGTCTCTGCAGGTTCTTCCTCTGTCCCCACCCTCGTCCAGCTCTGGCTGCCCAAGTCCTCAGCCCAATAGTCTCCAAAAGTGTTGGGTAGGGCAGGGCTGCGAGTTATTCCTGATGATGAGTGACAGGTGATGAGCACAGCTGCCTTCCTTGGATGGGAGAAGGGAGGGCTCCCTCCGGCGTGTCCTCCTGGCTCGCTGAGCTGGAGGTGATGGCTCGGGAGTTGTTCAGGGCCTCAGTGACTGGTCTCCTGGGGCAGCGGCTCAGGGGGTCTTGAAGAGCAGCTGCTTATCCCGGCTTTTTGAGTCTCTCTGAGGGAGCCTGGAATCCAGTTCCTGGCTCTGCACGCCGTGGGCGGTTGAGGCTCCCACCAAGTCAATGAGGCGACCCGGGAGAAGCACGGGCAGTGTCTGGCCATTCATTATTAATGAAGCAGGATGCATGAGCTGCCTGCCCTGGCTGGCCCCCCGAGGCCGTCGCTGGCTGCTCCGAGCTGACAGCTGCCAGGCCAGGACTGGCCTGAGGCCTGGGCAGGCGCTGCAGCCAGGGTGGATGCCACGAGCTGGACAGCTGAGCTTGTAGGCAATGCCCGCTCCGCGCATGCCCAGCGGCACCTGCTTGGGGTTCTCACTCCGGAGAGTGGGGTATCCACTGGGGATTGGCACAAGGAGAAGCAACATCACCAGAAATGTGGAGAAGAAACCACTGTGTCTTGATGATAACGACACAGATGGCCCAAGGAAGGAAACTCAGGGGTCAAAGGGACAGAGAGGTTCCAACACTCCCAGTAAAACAGCTTACAGAGACGCTCAATACATACTCTGCAAGCAGTGAGTGAGTGGTTGAATGAATGTAGCCCCTGCCCCGCTTTATCGTGTTCGGCATCTGGAGGGGCCGGCTCTGCCCTCTGACCCCAGGTACCGCCCTCACACCCTGCAGGTGGGCCCTGGCCAGAGCCGCTTCTGGGCCCCTCTTGTCCCGCCAGGAAGTGCTAAGAGCACTGGAAGGTGGTGGGGTGACAGGGAATAGGCAATCCTGTGCACAGCCCAGCCCTCACTTGAGGCTGGACTCCAGGACTCAAAGGCGACAGCCCTGGCCTCCCGCCTGTGAGCTGCTGAAGAGGCGCAGATGGCAGCCACTCCACCTCTGGCCCCTATCTAGGGCTCAGGTTAAGTCTTTGCCCCCGGCCTTCTCCCTGCTTGGAAGCTCCTTACAGGGTGAGAGGTAGCAGATCTTACATCCCTGCTTCCCTACATGTGCACAGCCAGGGCCAAGATGGAACTTGCTCAGACCATCTCACAGAATTTTTAAACAGCCCCCTTCCCTGTTTGTAAAAAGGATCACATTGATTTGTTCAAAGAGCCTCTGGGTGCCTACTGTGTACCCCGAGGCACCTGCTCACTGTCTAGGGCAGGGCTGTTCAACATCTGATCACCTCAGGGGAGCTTATTACAAAGGCAGAGTCCTGGGCGCACCCCTCCCAACCCCAGGCCTACGGAATCAGCAGCTCTGAGGCCCAGCCCGGAAGGTGGTATTTCTACCAAGAGCTTCGAGCCTGCTACGCGTGCTGGCCTAGTGAGATTTGGAAATCTTCCTTACACATTCTCTGTGCTCTGGCAAACCATGGGATCCCATAGTGGCTGGGATCTTACTACTCCCCAGGGGTGTCCTGACCCCCGTGGTGCACTTTAAGCAGCACAGAGTTAATAAGTGAGGCTCACAAGACTTTTAGTCACCACAGTGTAAAATGTCATCAGCTTCACCACATGACCCAGCAATGTCCCTGCTAGCTATGTCCTCAAAGAACTGAAAACATACGCCCACACAAAAACTTCAACACAAATGTCCACAGCAGTGTTATTCACAGTAGCCAAAAACTGGAAGCAACCCAAACACCCATCAACGGACACATGGAGAAACAGAATGCAGTCTCTCCAGACAATGAAGTACTATTCAGCCATAAAAAGGAAGGCGGTACTGACACGGGCTGCATATGGATGAACCTTGAAAACACGATGCTAAGTTAGATGCTCATGAAAGAATGCATATGATTCCATTTACATGAAATACACAGAGCAGGTGAATCCATAGAGACAGAAAGCTTGGTGGTTGCAGGGGGTGCAAAAGGGGAGTGAGGGCTGAAGGTTATAGGGCTTCTTTTTTGGGGGTGATGAAAATATCCTAAAGTTGGGCATTGTTTGCACAGCTCTGTGAATACATGAAAATGCCTGAATTGCACACATTAAATGCATTTTATGGCCTGTGAAATATAATAAAGCTGCTCTCCTATCCCCCAAAAAAGTCACTTGCCTAAAAACCCTCTGTTCTCTTTGGAAGTGTCCCTTTTGTTTCTCTGCCTTTGAACCTAGAATCGCTTCTGACATCAGTTCAGACAGTGTGTGTGCTGTGAGGCCAGACCCCTGGCACGAGGAACCCCTCCCTTCTCTGAGCGCCTCTGACCATGTTCTTCCCAGGGACACCAGGGGGTGGGGAGCAGCTTGCCTGTGGTCATCTTGGTGTCTCCACTGTCCAGCACCATGTCATGTGCCCAGAGGCCTTCAATAAATATTGGATCAATGAACCCAGGAAAGACAAACTTATGTTCCTTATGATATGAGACTAAGGGACCCAAATAACTGCCAGACAAATGTTCACTTACTGGGAGAATGGTGTTTCCTAGTTCACACTGTGCTTTTTTGAGAACCCAAGGGAGAAAATTTTGCAGACACTGGACTTCTCAGCAATGAGTGGGTTTCTTCTTTGCTGGAAAGTCTGAATGAAACACACAGCTCTTGCCAGTCACTGCCCGGTTTTCTAGTGGGTGAATTTGGTATTTTATTTTTACCACCGATTTATTTTATTAACCTACTCTAATTTTCCATTTTCCCCATATCTGCTATTATTTATTTTAAAAATTTCATGGTAGCAGATTAATTTAAGGATGTCACCTACAATCCTTTTTGGAATAAGGTGGGGTGGGGGGTGATTTTTAAAAAGAATTCATATAATTTTTGCATTATGCACATTATATTACATTAGAATCTATGAAAATTGGTGGCATAGGTGATAACTCTGTATCAGTGGGTGTCACGTGGGAGGGGTTTTGTTCCCCAGGGAACACTGGGCAGTGTAAGGAGGCATTTTTGGTTGTCTCAGCTGGGCAAGGGGTGGTACTGGCAGTAGGCAGAGGCCACAGAGTCTGCCCCATGACAGAGAATTCTCCAGCCCAAGTAGCAGTGGTGCCGAGGTTGAGGGAGCCTGCTCTGAATCAACCAGAATCTGGGACGGCGTCTCCCTGATAACATCATCCAGAAAAGGGGAGCTGGGGACATCCATGTGCGGGGACAGAAACTGGGAGGTAGAGAGGGGGCCCTTCCAGACAAAACCACCTCCCAGCAAGCAGCCCTTGGTGTTGAAAACCCCTCCCACCCAGGAAGGAGATACACTGAATGGCCTCCAGGAGGAAGTGGTAGGGGGCTCCCAGCTACTTCAAACTTTTCTATATTTCCCAAATTTGCTATTGTGGGATGCATATTTCTCTTATAATCAGGGAAAAATCTTCCAGTTTTTTCTTTAAAATATTTAACCAAGGGGCCGGGTGCGGTGGCTCACGCCTGTAATCCCAACACTTTGGGAGGCAGAGGCGGCCGGATCACCTGAGGTCAGGAGTTTGAGACTAGCCTAGCCAACACAGTGAAACCTCATTTCTACTAAAAATAGAAAATTAGCTGGGCGTGGTGGCAGGCGCCTGTAATCTCAGCTACTCTGGAGGCTGAGGCAGGAGAATCGCTTGAACTGGGGAGGCGGAGGTTGCATGAGCCAAGATTATGCCACTGCACTCCAGCCTGGGCAAAAGAGTGAAACGTCTCAAAAAAAAAATGTGTGAAAAATAAAAAAACCAGAACAAAAAAAATGTGTGTACACACACACAAACACACACACACTCGTCTATTTAACCAAGGGCATTCAATTTTCAAGACAAAACAAAGAAGGGCCAGCTGCTTCTGGCAGGTGCCCAGACCTCGAGTCCACAAGCCCCACCCCAGGATGGACGACACTTTGTCACTGTGAATACGATTCTACCGGTGTCGGCACTGGCCGCACAGCCCAGGTAAGCACTTTCCCGGTGCAGCCTCTGTTCACACAGTCACTCAGGACACTGAAGACAACCTCACGCGAGAGAAGGTTCCCCCTCTGATGCACAGAACCCAGGTGCTAGCCTGGTCCTCAGCTTGGCTTTCTGGGGCCTGTACTCTGCAGGGAAGATTCTGGAAGGTCCAGATTTCCCACTTGGACAAGAAGGATTCCGCATTAGTTAGAGTTCTTTAAAGGGAAAGAACTATTAGCACAGGTGTATATATGGAGGGGAGTTTATCAGGAAGACAGACTCCCACAGTCACAGGGTGAAGCTCCACAATAGGCTGTCTGCAAGCCTCCTGAGGAGCCAGGAAGCCAGTCCCAGTCCCCAAACCTCAGAAGTAGGGAGGTCAACAGTGCAGCCTTCAGTCTGTGGCTGAAGGCCTGAGAGCCCCTGGCAAATCACTGGTGTAAGATCGAGAGTCCAAAGGCTGAAGACCTTGGAGTCTGATGTTCAAGGGCAGGAAGCCTCCAGCACAGAAGACTCAGCCGGTCCAGTCCTTCCACGCTCCTCTGCCTGCTTGTATCCTAGCCGCACTGGCAGCTGATTAGATGGTGCCCACCCAGACTGAGGGTGGGTCTGCCTCTCCCAGTCCACCTCACAGACACACCTGAGAATGGTACTTTGCATCCTTCAATCCAATCAAGTTGACACTCAGTATTAACCAACCAACATAGATCTCTTCTCCCGCTCTGTTCTGAGTCCCGGGTTTGGGGCAGCAGGTGCATGCTACACAGAGCGGGACCTAAGGAGAGGCATGCTGTGGGCACGAGAAGAGACCGACATACTCGGGGCTGCACAGGTGATGCACTTGGAGCCACAGCAGGGGTGCATCCACCCAGCCACGCCAGCTTGGCCCTGTGCACCACGCCAAATGCTGTGTGCAGCCTCCTGCAGTCTGAAACTGGCCGCAGCATGTCAAGCCCATGTGTTTATGACGTGAACTCACAGGTAGATACAATTCCCATGCTGAGGCATTCCTCTCAGTCCCTTTGGCTTCACTGGGGTTTGCAGGGGCCCTGGAGATTGAGCCTGACAAAACGCACTCCAGGAGTAGATGGTATTGGGGGCTGGGGCCTGGCAGCCAGTCCCTGGAAGCTGGTCCTCAGGACCCACCCCAGCAGGCGCTCAGGTGTGTACAAGTTCTCATCGATGTGCAGGAAGCACCTCTGACACCTGTGGCCCCCTCCCGGAGGGTCCTGTTTAGAACCCTGGCACTCACTCCCACTAAGCCAGGGCTGTGGGACAATGGGATGAATAGCTGAACTCAGAGCTCCCTAGGGAAACGGGGAAAATGTGCTGTGCCCGCAGGGAGCTGCTACTCAGAGAAGGTGGGCAGGAGCCTGGTGGGTTTCAGAGGCTTGCTGGACTCTAGAATTTTCCACCTGTCCAAAACAGGTGTTGAGGCCGGGCATGGTGGCTCACATCTGTAATCCCAGTGCTTTGGGAGGCCGAGGTGGGTGGATTGCTTGAGCCCAGGAGTTCGAGACCAGCCTGGGCAACATGACCAAACCCCACCTCTACCAAAAATGTTAAAATCAGCTGGCGTGGTGGTGTGCACCTGTGATCATAGCTACTGGGGAGGCTGAGGTGGGAGGATCACCTGAGCCCGAGAGGTCAAGGCTGCAGTGAGCCGTGATCACCCCACTGCACTCTAGTCTGGGCAACAAGAGTGAGACCCTGTCTCAAAACAACTCAAAAAACAAACACACACAAAAATCAAAACAGGGGTTGAGACTTCCAGTATTCTCAGAAGGTCACAAGGACTAGACAAGAGTGGGAGCGCTAAAAGCTCATGACTGTGACCTCAGCTTTGTACAGTTAAATGTCCCCTCAAGGGCCTCTCCTTGCACACGCATCTAAGTGGGGCCGAGGGTGAGACCCAGACATGTGCTGGTTGACTTCTTTTTTCTTATCTTTTTTTTTGGGACAGAATCTTGCTCTGTCGCCCAGGCTGAAGTACAGTGGCACAATCTTGGCTCACTGCAACCTCCACCTCCCGGGTTCAAGCGATTCTCCTGCCTCAGCCTCCTGAGCAGCTGGGATTACAGACATGCACCACCATGCCCAGCTCATTTTTGTATTTTTACTAGACACAGGGTTTCACCATGTTGGCCAGGTTGGTCTCCAACTCCTGACTTCAAGTGATCCACCCGTCTCGGCCTCCCAAAGTGCTGGGATTACAGGCATGAGCCACGCCTGGCCTTGTGCTGGGTGATTTCTATCAGGTTTCGGTCAGAGGCACTGAGTGTGGCTGGTTGACTTCAACTTACAACAGATTTCTGGTTCTTTTTCTGCCTCTCTGGTACCTACTGTTGATAAGATGAAGCAGCTTGCTCCTGCTGTGATTCATCGGAGGGTGGCCATCCCCAATTAAAAGCTCTGTGCTGCGTCCCTGGAGTGCACCACAGATAGCGTCCCTGCAGAGGAGGCTTCCGGCTCAGGGCCTGGGGTCCACTCCTCCCGCTCAGGCCTGGAGAGGCAGGAAAGCCGGGTCCAGCCAGCTCCTCCCCAGTAATGAAAACAGGCTCGCAGTGGGAGGGGCGGACACCCTTCCATACACTCATCTAGGCCTGTGGAGGCCTCAGGGCCTGGAGGAGGTTTTAGATACGGCTTTTAAAAGCACAGCCTTCAGCGGCTCCACTGAGAGTGAGGCCGAGGTTCTGCAGCCTGCAGAGATTGCCTTGGCCATGCTGAACGGAGCGTGGTTTGCATCCAAAGGTGGCTTCTTGCCCAAAGAAGGGCAGCGGATGCTGAACAGTTGAGGGCTGCCCCACTGGAGCAATCTGTAAGAACAAAGGAAGGCAAGGCTGGTGGCCGTCCTGGAGGAGGGGTCCACCAGGAGAGTAAGAGCTGAAGACCCCACAGGGGCTAAGTGCTGTGAGTGTGGCTTCCTTCAGCTGAGACATGAAGCAACGGTCCCTGGGAAAGGCCTGAGCCACCCATGTTCAAGGCCAAGTCGGCCACCAGGAGAGTGGGTCAGCAGTGCCAGGGAGTGTGGAAGGGCTCCAGGGAGAAGTTGGGCTCCATGCAGAATTCCAAGAATGTCCTTCTCCTGAGAGCAGCAGCAGGAGGGCAGAGGGCAGGAGCCTGTGAGGCAGCGGCAGGTTCTGCGTCTGGAGTAGGATGACCCGCTGGCCTTGTCAGAGGGCGCATCAGATGCTGGGGGACTTGACATAGAGGGACAGTGGGAGGCTGAGGGAAGGAAGAGGCCACAGGACTGGTGACGGGACGTGTGAGCTCCCGCAGACCTTGCCCAGAGTGTACATCCCACCGGTGGGGCCCATTCTGTGGTCGGGCTGAGTGGACTGTGCTAGGGTCACACCTTGAAGCTGCAGGTGATGCTATGACAAGGTCTCCTGCAGGCCGTGTGTGGGCTCCCCGGGAACTGGCTTTCCATGGTCTGCAAAGCCGTGTAAGTTCCTCTTCCTTCCTCTTGCTCACCAGGACCTCACAGCCCTACTCACTTCCAACTCTGGGAGCCCTGAAAGGGGAAGGCGGCCGGCAGCTGTGAGTCGGCCGGCTCTGCTCTGGGTTGCTGCCGTTTCCCATGCAACTGTGCCAGCCCCGAGTCAGCAGCTCTCCTTCCTTTCCTCCTTCCATCCTCAGAAGCAACCCTTTGAGACATAACAAGACCAGCAACACTGACCACGGCACCAGCACTGGGGTGGTGCTCCCTGTCCTTGCTGGACCGAAGAGTGTCTCGGGGCAGGCAGATGCTCCAAACCTCCAGGCAGGGGCCTGGCGATCTGTACTGTGACAGATATGGCTAGGCACAGTGGCCCAAACCTATAATCCCAGCACTTTGGAAGGCCAAGGTGGGTAGATCGCTTGAGCCCAGGGATTCCCGGCTAGCCTGGGCAACCTAGTGAGACTCATCTCTACAAAAAGTATAAAAATTAGCTGGTTGTCGTGGTGTGCGCCTGTGGTCCCAGCTAGTAGGGAGGCTGAGACTGGAGGATTACTTGAGCCCGGGAGGTTGAGGCTGCAGTGAGCTGTGACTGTACTGTGCACTCCAGCCTGGGCCACAGAGCAAGACCCTGTTTCAAAAAACAAAACAAGAAACAGGAGAAACAGGCGCATCTCGTGATTCCTGCGGTCAGGCCAGCTCCAGAACACTGAGGACATCATGAAGCAGTTGCAAGGGGACAAGGGCAGGTGTTTGGGTCTCTGCCTTTCCTCTGACTCCTCCTTCAGCAGTGCTGTGGGGAGGGAAAGGATGCTCTGTCCCTTTAGGGGAGCTGGGGCTGCAGATGCATGCTGTTCCCAGGCCTGGGATGACTATGCCCCCCAAGCCTCCAGTGTGGTGCCCACTGCCAGCAGAAGCCATCCCGGCCCTGACACAGGCCCCACACAGCTGCCAGCTATGGTCCTGGGCAGGCCCTTATGGAGAGCCCCGGGCTTGCCAGCTGGCTTTCTCCCAGCCCCTGCGTCTGGCCTTCAGCTCTTCCAGAATGACTGGCTGCTTGCCTCCCTCCCCCCTGTCCCTTCCTGATGCCTCTGTCCCGTCTGCGCGGCACTGAACTGCATCTCTGAGTGTGACTAGGTGCACGAATGAGACCCCAAGACAGACAGATGGAGGACAGTGCAGATGCCTGAACAGCGACTGCTGGGTGGGAAGTTCCCTTTCCCAGGGAGGGGAAGGGCCTGCATTTCTCTCCAAGGAGCCCAGCCTGGAGCTTTGAGTTATGTCACCACCTTAGTTAGTCCTCCGGACAATTCTGATGTAGGGACCATGGTCTCCACTTTCCAGGTAAGGAAACCGAGTTGTGGAGAGGCCGGGGAACTCGTCTGAGGTCACACAGATGGCTGGTGGGGGCCTGAATTCCTCCTAGGACACTCAGGGATGTTCCCGCAGGTTCAAGGTGTTAAGTCAATCCTTAGGGCCTGTGGCAGGTCGAAATGTGTCCCCAAAAGACAGTTGAGATTGGAATTCCTAATGCCTGTGAGTGTGGCCTTATTTGGAAACAAGGTCTTTGCAAATGTCATCAAGTTAAGATGGGATGGTCCTGGCTTAGAGTGGGCCTTCAATCCAATGACCGGGTTTTTGTTTTTTGCTTTTTGTTTTAGAGGCAGGGTCTTATTCTGTTGCCCAGGTTGGAATGCCAGTGGCACGATTTCGGCTCCCTGCAGCCTCCGCCTCCTGGGTCAGTGATCCTCTCACCTCAGCCTTGTGAGTAGCTGGGATCATAGGCACATGCCACCATGCCTGGCTAATTTTTGCATTTTTTGTAGAGCTGGAGTTTTGCCACATTGCCCAGGCTGGCCTTGAATCCCTGGGCTCAAGTGATCTACTCGCCTCAGCCTCCCAAGGTGCTGGGATTACCAGCATGAGCCACTGTGCCTCATGACTGGTGTTCTCATAAGGAGAGAGAGATTTGGAGACAGAGGCTCACAGAGGGAAAATGGCCGTGGGAGGGCAGACGCAGAGACTGGAGCGATGTGGTCATAGGCTGAGGAATGCCCAGGACCGCCGGCACCACCAGAAACTGGGGGAGGCAAAAAGAACCCTCTCTGGGGCCTTCGGAGAAAGTATGGTCCTGCCACACCTGGACAGTGGAACTCTGGCTCCCAGAACCAGAAAGAAGAAACTTCTGTTGTTGTAAACCACCTAGCTTGTTACAGCAGCCTCAGGAGAGTCCAACAGGATCGTTCCCAAGACAGATCCCGTCCCTTGGAGACCCCTCTTTCCCAGGATGGACTCGGCCTTGTAGACAGGTTAATCTGCCAACCCTCTCTGGCCTCTGCTGTTTTTCTCCTGCCCCTCCTCATGCCCTCCTCGCCTGTCCTTTAAGACACACAGGGATTCCCAGCTCTTCCAGGAAGTCTTCCCTGGCTGGTCCCACTGGAGTGATGGCCTATGGTTAACTGAGCAACTACAGTCTGCTCAATGAACTTGGCAACCAACCAAGTACTTCCTGGTGAACCTTAGCTTGTGGTAAGAGCCTGGGGTCTAGAGTCAGAAAGCACAGGAAATCAGGACTCCTGCCCCGCCAGGAAGTTCATGACCAACGGTCAGTGCCCAAGGACTGCAGAGGCTCCCTGAACTGCAGAGAGCCTCAGACCAGCTCCCAGTCAGTCTTGTCTTCCCACCGTCAAGGACGCAGCCAGAACGAGACATGCACTTTTGAAGTGGATTAAGACCAAGACCACGCAGCACCTTCCGACCTATACTCACAGAGGCTGGGGCGTCCTGGCTGCCGGGGGACAGGCAAAGCTCCGACCTCAAAGCAGTGCAGATGGGCAAAGAGCAAGGCAACTGAGATGGAGGAGGGGTGAGGCAGACACTCACTCAGGAGAGGGGCTTCGGAGTGACTTGGTAGGTGCTTGTTTAGAGTGGATGCCTGGGACAGTCGCTTTGGGGACCAAGCTTAGATGTGATGATGAGAAGGAGCCAGCCGTGTCTGCAGATGCACCCTCCAGGCAGAGGGAACAGGAAGCGTGAGGGCCCTGCAGATGGAGTGAGCTCCCCTTGGAGATACAGAAAGAAGGGGTGGTGTCCAGAGCCTCCTGAGGGAGAGAGAGATGGGTCCGGGCTGAAATCAAGGAGAGCTAGGGCCACATAGAGCCTTGTGCGGAGTTTGGGTTCCCTCCCAGCACCACGGGGAGCAGGGAAAACACAGCTGAACCCAGGGCTGGTGTCCAGCCAGCATGGCGTGGACCCAGCCACAGCTTCTGGCCTGCCAGAGTCTGAGGCCACATCTCTGAACCCATCCACAGGGGAGGGAAAGCGGGTGCTAGACCAACTGCCCTCACCTGCTCCCTCACGCTTACACTGGGGCTGTGTGGATTTAAAAATTCACCTTAAAATTCTTTTTAACAGCAAGAATTGAGGACAATTTAAAACATGGGGAAGTGTAAGCCGGGCATGGTGGTTCATGCCTGTAATCGCAGCACTTTGGGAGGTGGAGGCAGGCAGATCACTTGAGGTCAGGAGTTTAAGAGCAGCCTGGCCAACATGAGGAAACCCCATTTCTACTAAAAATAACAAGGTGTGGTAGCTCGAGCCTGTAATCCCAGCTATTCGGGAGGCTGAGGCAGGAGAATTGCTTGAACCCGGAAGGCAGAGGGTGTGGTAAGCTGAGACGGGAGCCACTGTACTCCAGCCTGGGCAACAGAGCGAGACTCTGTCTAAAAAAAAAAATGCGAAGGTTTAACAGGAATGCTCCCTGTCACCTCCACCAGCTGCAGCTCAGTTCAGCTGATAAAATGCCCAGGCCGAGGGCACAGCTGGTTCCTTGCTGTCCCAGCCAGCGCCTATCCCCAGGTATCATCTTTTCTATATTCATATTTAAGAACAAGTTTAATGGAAGCCCAGCCCAGTCGCCAACAGAGGTGAGGTAACCACAGAATAAATTTATCTAGGATCTGTAATAACTGGTGATTTGAGTCATGGAGCAACCCCACCCCACTGCCGCCAGCCTGGGTGCAGCAAAATGAAATTCACCACAGGCCACCATCCCCCACACCCCCACTTCATCCCAATGAGTGTAAACAACAACCTTTGGCCCATCAACCGCTAAAGGGCTTTTGTTGGTCAGGTGAGGTGGCTCACGCCTGTAATCCCAGCACTTTGGGAGGCCAAGGAAGGTGGACCACCTGAGATCAGGAGTTCGAGACCAGCCTCGTCAACATGACAAAACTCTGTCTCTACTAAAAATATAAAAATTAGCCAGGTGTGCTTGTGCACATCTGCAGTCCCAGCTACTCAGGAGGCTGCGGCAGAAGAATCACCTGAACCTGGGAGGCAGAGGTTGCAGTGAGCTGAGATCACGCTCCTGCACTCCAACCTGGGCGACACAGCAAGACTCCTGTCTCAATTAAAAATAAAAAGGGCGGGGGGCCTTTGTCTACTGTTCTCCTCCACTCCCCAGGGAAGCAAGTTCTCCAAGGGCATTTCAGCTCCACAGTGGGTCCTGCAGTCTCAGAGGCTGCTTGGACATTTTCCTTGGGGCGTCAGACAAATAAAAAGATATGTTCTCCCACCTGTGTTAGTTCCCTGCTGCTGCCATTACAAAGAACCCAAAATTAGAGAGCTTTAAACAGCAGAAATGTCTTCTCTCCCACTTCTGGAGTCTGAAGTCCAGGTGTGGGAAGGGCTCCATTTGAACGGAGGTTCCTTTCCTGCTTCTTCCAGCCTCTGGCAGCTCCTGGTGGGGCAGGAGACTAGGGTCTGGAGGCAGGAAACTGAAGGCCAATTCCTGCTGACTTACTGGAACTAAGTCAAAAGGAAAACCCCAACTTTCCACACCCAAGTAACAAAAGGACCAGAGGCTACTCTCTGCACGGCACCCCCTTTTCTGCATGGCAGATGTAAAATGGAAAAATACCTCTGGAGTATTTTCCAGAGGCTGGACTGCAGTGGCACACACAGGGCTCACTGCAGCCTTGAAGTCCTGGGCTCAAGTCATCCTCCCACCTCAGCCTCCTGTGTGGCTGGAACCACAGGCATGTGTCACTGTGCCTGGCTAATTTTTTGATTGTTTTTAAGATGGGGTTTCGCCATGCTACTCAGGCTGCCTCCCAAAGTGCTGGGATTATAGGCGTGAGCCACCACACTCAGCCTAATGTCATATTCTGAGGCTTAGGATGAATGTGAATTTTGTGAGTCTTGATTCAACCTACTAAACTCTCCTCTATCACAAATCCTGTCCACATCGGAGGGAGCTGAGATATTCCCAGAGTTCAGAGGATGGGGCCTGGCCCCTCCCTGCCGCATCACCTCGTGTCCTCTACCCTCCTCCCTCTAGTGCAGCCACCTGGGCCTTCTCTTAGCTCCTGAAACACAGACGGGGTCCATTCCAGACCCCTCTTCTCTTGGAACGTTCTCCAAGAAAATGTTCTCCACATTTTCAGACGACCCCTCTCTCAGAGGGTTCTCCCTCGACCTCCCTGGTCTCTCTCTATTGCATTGTCCTGCTTTGCTGCCTTGGCCAGTGGCCATTGTTGGAGCTTGTCTCTGTGGGTGCTCGCTGCTTCTGTGCCCCCCCCTGCCCGCCCCCAGGCCATAGCTGCTGTGAGGGTGGAGATCTGGTTGATCTTGTTTGCGCAGCAGCTCCAGGATCTGGCCCAGCGCCTGGTGCCAAGTAGACTCTCAACAAACATTTACTGAATAAACAAAAGGCATCAATGACTAGCCCCTCATGAATGCACAGTGTCTCCTTCTTAAGAAATTTCCAGCAGAACGAGGAGGTCAGCTGTGGCCAAACTAGCAGACCCTTTGTCCTTCCTTTACAGCTGGATTTAGGATACAAAGCCTGAAAAACCCTGCCATCTAATGGACTCACAGGAGAAGTGTTTTCTTTTTAAAAATTTATTTATTTATTTATTTATTTTAGAGATGGGGTTTCACCAGGTTGGTCAGTCTGGTCTCAAACTCCTGACCACATGATCCACCCTCCTTGGCCTCCCAAAGTGCTGGGATCACAGGCGTGAGCCACCATGCCCAGTCAGAAGTGTTTTGTTTCTTTAAATTAACAACCACACACTCAAACAATGGGCTGAAGGACCAAACACACTGTGCACAGGAGAAAACATGAAAGGAGCAGTCCTGACCACTCCACTCTGCAGAGAGCACGCAGATAATGCCTGGGGCCTGTCTCAGACGGAAGCCAGAGATTTAGGGTTGCCAGATGAAACACAGGATGCCTAGTTACATCTGAAGTTCAGATAAACAATGAGGAATTTTTTAGTGTAAGTATGTCCCAAATATTGCAAGGAACATATTTATACTAAAAAGCTATTTGTTGTTTACCTGAAATTCAAATTTAGCTGGCAACTCTACAAGGACTGGGTGGGGAGGGTGCCCTTTGGCTGACTGGCTCAGTCAAAGGGCTTGTTCCTGAGCGGCACAGAAGATAAAGCTGTCAATTTGCAATCTACAGGGATTTATAAAGAAAAACAGCCAGAGAACCGTGGCTAGCAGAGCGCTGTCCGAGGTGCTGAATTCAAAGACGGGAACACTAAAAAGAATGTCCTTTGGAGGTTCCAAGAAAATTCAGACCTAGGTGCCTATCATTTAGAGTAGGGTCTCCAACTCCCAGAAACACATTTTTTCCCCACGGAGAAACACCCCCCACACACATTTTTATACCATGGAGAATTTACCAAACTCTTTTTTTTGTGTGTGTGCGACAGAGTCTTGCTCTGTCACCCAGGCTGGAGTGCGGTGCTACGATCTCAGCTCACTGCAACATTTGTCTACCGGGTTCAAGCAATCTTCCTGCCTCAGCCTCCCGAGTAGCTGGGACTAAAGGCACACAGCACTACGACCGCCTCATTTTTGTATTCTTAATAGAGATGGGGTCACACCATGTTGGCCAGGCTGGTCTCAAACCCCTGACCTCAAGTGATCAGCTTGCCTTGGCCTCCCAAAGTGCTGGGATTACAGGTGTGAGCCATTGTGCCTGCCCCCAAACTCTTAATAGGGCTTATCTTTTGATAGGATAGGATTATGGCACTTTTTATTTAATTTTATTGAGATGGGGTCTCACTTTTCACTTTGTTGCTCAGGCTGGAATGCAGTGGTGCAATCACAGCTGACTGCAGCCTCAACGTCTTTGGGCTCAGGTCACCCTCCCACCTTATCTTCTCAAGTATCTGGAACTACAGGTGCATGTCACCACACCCAGTGAATTTCTTTATATTTTAGGCTAGAGACGGGTTTTGCCATGTTGCCTAGGCTGGTCTCGAACTCCTGGGCTCAAGCAATCCACCCACCTCAGCCTCTCAAAGTGTTGGGATTACAGGCGTGAGTCACTGTGCCTGGCCTCATTTTCTTTTCATACATTTTGATGTTGTTGAGACAGCATCTTGCTCCTGTTCCCAGGCTGGAGTGCAGTGGTGTGATCTTGGCTCACTGCAACCTCAGCCTCCTGAGTTTAAATGATTCTCCTGCCTCCTGCCTCAGCCTCTTGAGTGGCTGGGACTATAGGCGTGTACTACCATGCCCAGCTAATTTTTGTATTTTCAGTAGAGATGAGGTTTCACCATGTTGGCCAGGCTGGTCTCGAACTCCTGATCTCAGGTGACCCACCTGCCTCAGCCTCCCAAAGTGCTGGGATTACAGGCGTGAGCCACTGTGCCAGGCCGTTTTATATATTTTTATATGGCTGAAATCAGACTTCCCACCCAAACCCCCCTGCCCGGCCCTTACCGATACTTCATGCCTGTGCGCTGGGCGGTGCAGCCGTCCAGGGAGAGGCCGTGCATGCGGAGGAAGCTCTCCATGTTCCTGGCCTGGGCTGCCGCCCGCACCTCCCGCAGCCGCTGCAGTTCCAGCATGTCGGTCTGGCGGACGGGGTGCAGGGCCCATTCAGAGTGGCACCTGCTGCTCACACTCCGCAGACTCTCACTGTACGTCATGGACAGCATGGTGCCACCTGGCCTGGGAGCAGCCACTGTCCAGACGGTGATGAGTTAGACAGTGTGCCAATGCCCCGCATGCCCCAGGCTGGATGGCTGGGCCTGGGGCAGGGGGCAGCTGCAGCAAAACATCCTCTAACTAGTGCCACCACCAGAAGGTCTTGGTATCTAGGTGTGGGACCTGGCCCCTGGATGCAAACACTTCTTGGCATGAGATTCCCAGTCCGCAAAGCAGTGCTTGCCGGGAACTGCAGCTAAGCTGCCCTCCTCTGCCCCCTGCAACCATGAGACAAGCACAGGCAAAACTGGCTTCCAGGCAGGACAGCTGCACTTCAAGTGTCCAAACGAAAACGGGAGCACAGACAGCATGCAGAGCCTGAGTCCCTCCAAACGCTGAAGACCAGGGCTGCTGTTCCGTGGTGACTGCACTGCCATACCACAGGGCTCTCTTGAGGTGGTTCCCAGGGTAAAACTGGGTCAAGAGCTGTCCCTGGGAAAGCAGCCCAGCACACACCTGTTGCTGAAATAAACTCTCCTGTAATTATGCCAAGAAGGCACCTCACCCCCGCATGCCAAGTGGCCCTAACCCGGGAAGGTCCTATTTGTTCCTAGCCTTGTAAAGGGAAATGTGTTGTGATACTATACAACACATCCCTGCTTGTTGAAAGCATCACTGCACCAGCAGAGATCTTTGGGCTTCATGCTTTTTGCAATAGAAAGACTGAGCAGAATGCATTTAAGCAGATTGCAGGGGAGAGTTGGCTGGAGAAAGAGGCTTAGTTGGGACAGGGGAGTTTCAAAGTTTCTATGTGAAGAACCGTTGGTAAATAGCCTAAATGATGAATGCACATTCTTATAAAAAGCAACATAAATGTCCATCAGCAGGGAAACTGGTTACCTAAGTGACAGTCCATCCACATGTGGGAATTTGTGCTGGTGTCAAGAATGAGGCGTCTCAACACAGACGAATGTGCAGTGAGCCCTAAGAGATGGTGGACAACTAAAAGGTTGAAACATGCATCCAGAACACATCCACTGGTGTTAATTCATGTACACAACAGTGAGTGGACCAGTGAAGCGGGCTGTGAGTCCTCACCCTGCAGTCTGTGACAAGGCAATGAGGACCTGGAGGCAGGCTCCATATAAAGGAGGTCCACTGTCCAGTGACCCTCACCCCACCTGACTGAAGCTTCACCATGGCCCGGGGGCCTGTACTGCAGCCCGGCACTGTCACCAGGGAGAGAAGGTGCAGAAGGGAAGTCACCATTTCAGCTGGGTCAGCTCAAGACTGGGATCCCGGAACCTGGCCTGGGAGCTGGAAAGGAGCCAGCACTGTCCCCACCTTCTGCCCCAGAGAGGAAAAGTCCAATTATCCCTGGGAAGGAGCTGGGAGGGCTATCCTGGGGGCTGAGGCAGCTACAGCGGCTTTGGCACAGCTGTTGATGGGGGCTAAGATGTTCTGGAGTTGCCCCAGGCCGGGCCCTTCCTGGGGTGTGCTCCAGGGGCCAAAGGAAGGAGCCACAAGGGGCAGGGGTTTGCAATGAGCTCTGTGTGACAGGGTCCTTCCAGAATGGGTGAGCAGCCTGCTGACCTTTCACTGCTCTGTCTACATGTGCACCCGGGGATGGGGGCCACCTCCAGGAGCCCTGCAGCTGCCCCTTTCACAGGGATTTCCCTGCAGGTATTTGTCTGTATCTTACTTTCAGGGACCGTCCTTCATGTCGCCCTGTCGTGCCCAGCATGAGGCCTGGCTTGGAGCGGAGCCTGCAAATGCCTGTGGCATGAACATGCAATTGAGGTAGGGAAGGTGGGCTCAGAGAGGAGCTAAAGAGAGACCAGTGGGCAAGGAACCCCCGAGGAGCCCCTGCAGGGAGATGGGAGCAATGTCCACACAGGCCTTGGCCTCACCATCTTAGGGCTGCATGGCACTCTCCCTGAAGGCCGGCAACCAGCTGTTCTCGGGCAGCCTGCCATGCTGGTCACTTCCAGCCTGCACCTCTATCTGACGGGCACAGCTCCTGGGGGTCCTGCGTTCCCCATTCCTACCCTCAGCCTCACGCACGCCATGCCACGTGCCTCTTTCCTGCTGTCAACTGTCTCCATGGTGCTCACCAGCATCCACCTTGCAGATTCCTTTCTAGTTGTCTTGTGTGCTGAATTCACTCCCCTGAAGGTTGGGTCCAGGAGGGCAGGGACCCTTCTGCCTGCTGCCACTGCCACCTGCTCAGTGCCCATGGGAGTGCCCCTCGTGCACAGAGGAGGGGGTCAGATACTTCTAGAACAGCAACCAAGGCCCAGGCTCCAAAAGGCCAACCAAGGTGTGGCTGGCTTCCTGCCTCAGGCCCAGGGGCTCTTTGCAGGTCTCTCCCTCTCTTGCTGGGGGGTTCTGATGCCAGGACCTGCATTCACCACTGCTCATTTCCATGCTGGGAGGGGTGTTGGCTGCGGGACCTCTGGATGCTAGAGCAGGCAGGGTGCCCTGGCATGGAAAGCCCTGCCTTCTGGGAGAATCGCTCTGGAAGGCAGAGAGGATGGGACTCCAGGAGAGGCTCATCTTAGGAAGCGAGCCTCTGGGAACCCACAGGCAGCAGCTCCAGCTCCCCCTCCCTGCCTACTGGGGGCCACTCCCTTCCCTCCATGTGCATGGCAGGCAGCTGCTTCTGAGGTGGCTGTGTGGCCTGTGGCCAGCCCTGTGTAAGGCAAATGGAGGCCAGCCTCGCTTCCCTGAGGTCTGTGTTTAGAAGGGCCAAGCAGGAAGGCTGCAGTCGCAGGGCTCTTTCTGAAAGGCAGGACTAGCCTCAGACACGCAAGTTCCCTGCCTGACCCGACCAGGCTGAGATCAATAGCCATTAGCTTTTAAGATATTACCCACAAAAAGCAACCCGGGTCTGGTTTGGCCCTGGAAATACAGCCAAGGCCCTAGGGCAGGAGGACAAGGTGGCTGAGTGCCCAGCTTCTGGACAGGGACAGCTCTGGTTGTCACCTGCTCATGGTGTGACCCAGGCAGGTACCTTGACCTCTTCCAGCTTCAGCCTCCACATCTGTGTGGTGGGCTGAGCAGATGCCTGTTGTACCAGGCTGCTGTGGGCTGTGTGAGATGAGACTTTGGACAACCAGGTGAGAGCTGGTGATGCAGCCAGGAGCGAGTCTCGTAGGGGGTGTGAGATAAGACACCAATTATGATAAATGCCATGGAGAGAACACTCCACCACCAGGGGCCAGCAGGAAGGCTGGAGGGAACTTGTGACCACAGGCTTGAGTGAGAGGAAGGAGCCACACAGACACCAAATCTCCCCAGAAAATGCTTAAGGGGAGAGAACACAGAGGTGAATAATCACTCTCTCCTGCAGAGAATGCGCACCTTCCCGACAAGATGGTGGAGGGCCAAGTTTGGGGATGTGTGTGGGAATAACCAATGCCCAGGCTCCAAAAGGCCAACCAGGGCTCTAACTGGGCATTTCCTGGCAGTGCCACGCAGCAGCTGGTGGGGGTGGGAGTGGCTTCCTGCCTCAGGCCCGCTGGCTCTTTGCAGGTGGCCCTCTCTTGTGTGGGGGGCTCTCACACCAGGACTTGCATCCTCTTGCACAGTGGGGGCTCCCCGTGGTCCTGAGGGGTCATGACTCTGGGAGGGCTGCCCCAGGGGAAGAAAGATGTGTGCACGCCAAAGCCAAAGAGGCTCTGCCCACTACCAGCGGTGCCCAGGAACAGAGGACAAAGGCCGGCTCCTCTGGACTCCCTCACACTGGGGTTCTATTCTGGGTTTTCGGCGAAGGTGACTGTAACAGCATCAGGTCCCTGGACGAAGGGCCCCTGTGAGACTGCAGGGAGGAGGGAGTGGCCCCACTGCCGGGTGCCTGCCTTGGGACCCCCACTTCTCCTGAGCTCAAGAGCACAGTGACCCCTGACCTGATTTAAAATATCCCAGATCCCAGCTGCTTTCCAGAGTGACGGTCTCTGAGCCCTGACACTCCCTTACCATCCTGGTACCAAGCAAAACAAGCACCCCCTCAATAGCCACTGCTAATTACGTGGCACCTACAAGTTCTTTCCTGGGCTAGGCCTGCCCCGTGCAGATCTATTCCTGTAGATCAGAAGCCCAGTGGGATTCACGTGAATTAACACTGTGACACGGAAAAATGAAAGGAAGATGTTAACCTCATTAAGTCAGTAGGAATCACTACCTCCTTTCAGACTCCTCTACCTGGAATTTCTGAATTGTTCTGTTTAGTGAAAGCCAACAAAGCATAAATCGTTAGACTAAGAAGGAATCCCGAGTGTCTCTTCTGCATGGTGACACCTGTCCAGAGAGCAGAGAGCCCAACCAAAGTTCTCAAAAGTGGAAATGGAAGGGAAGCTGCTACCATTCCGGGGTGCGGCTCTACAACGCATGGCATTGCATCAGTGCAAACACAAAAGAATTTGCGCCCAAGGACAATCAGCAAACCGACGCCTGAACAAGCAGCCCCCGGCTCCCTTGGCACGTGCTTCCTGCACAGACAAGACCAAACCTCCCCGACCGCACTCTGGGCAAAACTGGAAAATGCTGAATATTAATCAACGGTGAATACAACCAGGTGGGAGCTAGATGGCCGAGTCTCCAGCAGACGGGGAAACAGCCAGCCTGGGGCAGGTCTGGGCTGCAAGCAGGCTCAAGCAAGAGATAATGCCCGGCTGAAGCCACCGCCCACCACCCCATCCATCACAGTCATTCCAGGTTTACCTCGGGCTGGCTCTTGTTTGAGGTCTTCTGCTTTGAAAAAATGCAGAGGGTCTAATTTCAGATTAGCCAAAAGCACCCCAAAATACTGTCTCCTCTTATTCTCATTCCTGGGGATGCGAACCCCCAAGCGGCACCTCCCCTAGGAAGGTAGCGGCTGCATCCAGTCCTGGGGCTGAAGGGAGGACTCACCTGCCTTCCTGGGGCGTCTGCTTGTTAAAAAGGCCACAGTCTAGTTTATTAGGGATCATCAGACGCTCTTAAGGATCTGGCACGGCAGCTTTTTCATTAGGGAGTGTCACTGCAGGACGTCAGAAGCAATTGGTGAATGAGATGAGTCCCACCAGAGTCGAGTTTTGAGGCAGCGAGTCCATTAGTTCTATTAGGGCATTTTCATCTCAGTGAAAGAGGCTGAATTATTCACGAGCGCCTCTTCCCCTAAAAGCTCGGAAAGTGCAGTTCCGTGCTGCAACCTGGCAAGGCCCACTCCTGGTGCACAGGGTTGGGGTGCAGCCCAAGGCGGGGGGTCCTGCCAGTCCCTCAGGCCTACACTTGCTACCTCCACCATCCCCGTGTGCCAGAAACACAAAGCCTTGGACCCACAGGTCAGAAGGGGCAGGTCTTGCTCTTTGGGGTTTGAGTGTGGGACACAGAGCCTGCAGCTTCTGCACCCCACTCAATTCTAAACTGTGCAGCAGGGGAACTGGGACCCGTGGGAGCAGTGGCCTGTGGTATGGGACCACTGCCCACAGTCCAAGGGGGTCTGCAGAGGCCTCTGCTCAGCTCACGTGGACACTTCTCCTCTCCTCACCAGGGGGCACCCCAGATTGGCATATCTGATACTGCCAGTACCTATACACGGCAGGAGGGCCCCAGAACCTGCTATTTGGATGCCACACTGCCACTCGCTCCAGGCAGGGACACAGGAGCCCTTCTCCACGGCACATGTCCTGACCTGGCGTTTGGGAAATACTTTGAGACCACGCCAAACAAGGCTGAGCTCTGGGATGAGGCTAAGTGCTGAGCCGCAACCCCAGGGTCACAACCCCTAGGGTCACTGTGTGTCACAGCAGGACATCATCTTCTGGCCGAGAAAGCAAGCCAGTGAATGTGGCATTTTGAATGGAGGCGGAACCGTCTCCCCTATGACAAATGAGCAGAGTGGTGGCTGCCATGGGGGAAGGTGTGCGACAGGAAATCAGTGCCCTGATGCAGGGTGAAGGGTAAATGAAGGGGGAGGCTGGGGGAGGACTCGGAATCCAGAGGTGTCCGGCTGCAGGTGACTAGCTGGGAAGGGCTTGGCGATTGAATTGGATGGATTGTCCCCAAAGGCCCAAGCCCATTCTGTGAGTTCCTCACGTCACCCTGGTCGGGGGGGGCCCGCACCTCACTGCTGGGTGGTGGCCTGCAGCCTGATGTGCTCCAGAAGAGGCCCTCTGTTTCCCTGGGTCTGCTGCTCCTCTCTGTCCCTCTGTCTCCGTGCTTGCCCGTCAGCAGCCAGGCCCCGTGGCTGTGATGTGCTTTTCTCAGGCCCCGCGCACCTTCATTCCCTCTCCATGTGGTTCCTATAGCTCAGCCCTTGGCTGTGGTGTGCTTTTCTCAGGCCCTGCGCGCCTTCACCCTCTCTCCATGCGGTTCCTGCAGCTCAGCCCTTGTGCATCCTTCCTGGGCATCAGTCTCCTTGCATCCGCCTCTCTCCCCTGTCTTACTTCCTGATACCAGGCTTCCTTCCTAGAGTAGATCTCTGATCCCTGCCCTGCTCAAACACTATAGATGGCTCCCCAGTGCCCTCTGAATGCATCCAAGCCCTGTCACTCAGCATTCGAGGCCCCCCACCAACATCCACCTCTGTAGTCCGCCTCTCCTCATTCTCCATCAGGTCCCTGATGGCCCGGGCTGGGTAATTGTCACTTCCTGTTCTCTGTGGACGCCTCTGAGCTGGGGCTTAGGCTGTGGTATATCTACTGGAATGTGCTTCCCGGTCTCTGTGTTAAATCCTGCCCAGCCTTCAAGGTTCAGATCCAGGCCCGTGCTGCCTTCTCCACGAAGCCTTCCTGGCTCTCGGCTGGCTGTGGCCACTCCTTCCTTAGACCCCAGAGGCTCTTTGGGCTTCTCCCATGACGTGCTTTGCCTTCTGGAGATCATCAGAGGGATCTGAGACCTGGGGTGTATGGAAGTATTGCTCCCAATCCTTCACCCCTCTCTGTGTCCATGCCCTTTGCTGTACAACTTTATAGCTTCTCCCACTGGTGGGGGCAATATGTTTCCAGGCCCTTGACTTTGGGCTGGTTCATGAGATTCACTTTGGTCAAAAGCACATGAGCAAAGGGGACAGCACTCCAACCCCAACCACAGGCCTTAGACCCTGCATGTTTCTGCCTTCCCTCTGGCACTTCCGCTGTGGGATGAACATGCCTGGGACAGGCCCCAGTTAAGAAGGACGGAAAGATGGAGGGCGTGGGGATCCGACCTACAGCCTGGAGACAAACCCAGCCAAGCCAGCTTAGACAACCTCCCGGTCAACCCGCACACGGAGAAGCAAGGAAGAGACGCTGACTGCTGCATGGCACTGAGTTTTGGAGCTGTTTGCTATGCAACACTGGGTGGACAGCTGACTGGCACAGTGTCCTGCCTTGATTCCTTGCCTGGGGGCTGCATGGCGGCAGGACATGTGCCTGGAGCGCCTCTGCCCTGTGAGAGGGCCAGGCCTAAGTAACGGAAAGAATCATCCAGCAGCCATGTTTCGTGGCATGCTTGGTGTGATGAGGGTGCCCCATTAGGAGTGGCCCCCAGCCCTTACAGGTCATCTCCAGAGCCCCCACAATAGACAAGCAAATGACCCCGTGGAGATCCAAGAGGTGGAACAGCCAGAACCTGTGGGCACGGGAATGTGGGGCTGAGAGCCTAGAGAGTGAGCTTCAGACCTTGTCCTTGGGGCCAGGAGCCACCTGGAAATGAAGGTTCCCATGCACAGGGTTCCCGGGGGTGGACCACATGTTGAGCCTGTGGGGTTCTGAGGGTCGACATGAGGGGGCTGGAAGGCTCTCATTTCAACCTGGTCACACCGGACAATTTACTCGGCCCCTCCTGGAGGTGGGTCGTCTGAGCCGGCTGGTCTGTATCTGTGGGCGGGCCCTCTGAGGGGGTGGTCTGTATCTGTGGGCGGGCCCTCTGAGCTGGCTGGTCTGTGGGCGGGCCCTCTGAG
>CAUYQU010039391.1:0-17830 GCA_963574635.1 Cheracebus regulus | reverse complement strand
TCCCGCGCCACCTGCAGCTGGCCATCCGCAACGACGAGGAGCTCAACAAGCTCTTAGGACGCGTGACCATCGCGCAGGGCGGCGTCCTGCCCAACATCCAGGCCGTGCTGCTGCCCAAGAAGACCGAGAGCCACCACAAGGCCAAGTAAGGAGCGAGATTGCGAAAGCTGAAAAACAACGGCTCTTTTCAGAGCCACTGCACGCTGTCCTGGAGAAAGCTGGGCACCGTCCGGTTGGCTTCACTTAACGTTTCTCATTCCCTGATCACGTTGTAAAGCGCTTTTCTCGGGGTGGGGCGGCAGCAGCTCAACCCACTGAAAAGGTACTAGAGACCCGCAAGTTAGTGTAGAATACACGGGAGAAGCTCACTCGGCACGGGCAAAAAGTGAAGGCCAACGTCAAGTCTGTGAAATGTACTTTCCATTTTCAGTGTAATGTTTTTTTTGGGACAATCTCGCTCTTGCCCAGGCTGGGGTGCCGTGGTGTGACCTGGGCTCGCTACGACCTCCACTTCCCACGTTCAAGCCATTCTGCCTCCGCCTCCCGAGTAGCTGGGACTGCAGGCACACACCACACCCAGCTAGTTTTTTGTATTTTTAGTAGAGATGGGGTTTCACCGTGTTGGCCAGGCTCCTCGAACTCCTGATCTCAGGTGATTGACCTGCCTCGGCCTCCCAAAGTTACGGGATTACAGGCGTGAGCCACCCGGCCTGGACTCCAGTGCAATAATTCTATTACATTAATAGTCTTCTCAAACAGCCATAAAATGTGATATACTCAACACTCTTTAAAGGCAGATTTTGCAATTCTAAGTACTGTTCTCGAAAAGTACTGGGAAAGGGTAGCCTGATTCTTCAGTAGTCTTAACTCTTTAGAGTAACTTTACCCAGGTGACGAAAATCTAGTAACCATTTGCATTAGAATTGGATCCTGATGGCAGGAGAATATGGGATGCAGAATTTCCTGAATCCCACGTTGGTAAATACTTAGTCCTATTTCTTTGGAACACGTGTATTAATGCACTCTTCTAGTAGCTTAGGGTACAGCATAGTTTTTTCTAATTTGTGTTATCAAATTTATTAGATCAGAATTGCTTTTGCTTTTGATTGCTTGTCCATATTAATTTACCTACTCTAGGAAGCCGTGTGAGTTTCCCCTCCTTTATAGCCTCAAGGCTTTCTGGCTATTCCCACAAAATGCCAAACACATTTTCTGTCTTAAGGCCTTTGCACTTCCAGTTCCCTCTTCCCCTGATAGCTACCTGTCTCACTTTTTTTGTCTATGTAGGTCTCTGATCAAGTAACACATTTAAAAAGGCAATTTTCGCTTATCTCCTATCTAAAATGGAGGGCCCCATTACACTCGCTATCCCTCTGGGGATAGGATATATATTATTTGAAATACTACATGTATACATCTTTATTTTTTTTCTACAAATTCAAGCCACCTAAAAGAAAGAACACCAAAAAAATAGTATTAACTTTATGTAGTTCACAGATTTAAGAGGACATAGTTTATAATTCAATGCACATAGATTTGTTTGGTACTCCCAGTCTTTAATACAAAGGCCCGATTAAAAAATAAAATGAAAGAGATGCAGAAAGAAATTGTAATGTAGTGACACGTGGGTTCTCCATAAACAGATGCTGAGATGAAGTTTGGAGATGCAAAATGTTAATTAAGGATCAGTATCTGTGAAGGGGTGAAAGAAATAGGATTGGGCAGAGGAAAATGTCAGGCGGATACAGGCCAGAAAAATGCTCAACGAACCCAGCGTAGAGCTCTGGAGCCAGTATGCCTGTCAAGTTGCCCCCACATTGGGCCAGAGGGGCTCTAGACCACCCTTTTTAACCCCTTTGTGGGTGACTGAATGAGGACTGCCCTGGGGAAGGAGGCCGCCTTGAGTGGGGAAGAGTTCTGCAGCTGAGGCAAACACCAAAGCTGACAGCTGGTGCCTGTCTGCTAATGTGCTCTCTGCAGCTGGGCTGCAAGTCCTTTCCTCGAAGGAGGATCTGGGCGTGTATTTCTATGTCTATGACATATATTAACATGAATATAAACATCAACTTTAGGTAAGGTATTTGTGAGACTGACTTTACCATGCATAGAGGGTATTGCTCTTTTACTTATTTTTTTTAAGATGGAATTTTGTTCTTGTTGCCCAGGTTGGAGTGCAATGGCATGATCTCAGCTCACTGCAACCTCCGCCTCTCGGTTTGCAGCCTTGGCCTCCCAAAGTGCCGGGATCACAGACATGTGCCATCGTGCCCAGTGGCTCTTTTACTTTCATCAGGGAATTTAAAGGGGTATATTTTCTTTTTACAGAAATGAGAAAATTTACAGACTTCCTAAAATTTTTTATTAATTTGACGTACTCCTGTAAGAGGTTTTTTTTTTTGTTTTTTTTTGTTTGTTTGTTTTTAAGATGGGGTTTCACCATGATGGCCAGGCTGATCTTGAACTCCTGACCTCGGGTGATCCACCCACCTCAGCCTCCCAAAGTGTTAGGATTACAGGCGTGAGCCACCACGCCCGACCTGTAAGAGTTTTAAATGCCTCAATCATTGCACATGGAAGATGATAGAAAACAATTACAAAGGAAATGGGGGATTCTTCCACTGACTTTCGCTACTCCAAATTCAGCAAATCTCTTCACTTTTCCTATACTGGGAAATAATGCAGCTTTGCCCCATACTGCAGAAACTCAGGAATGAATATTTGAGGCTCAAAGGGGAGGAGAGCGAACCTTTAAAAAAAAAAACACAGGGAAGTGGGCCAGGCATGGTGGCTCCCGCCTGTGATTCCAGCACTTTGGGAGGCTGAGAGGAGCAGATCACTTGAACTCAGGATTTCATGAGACTGGGCAAAATGCTGAGATTTTATCTCTACAAAAAATAGGAAAAATTAACCAGGCTTAGTGGCACATGCCTGTAGTCCCAACTACCAGAGAGGCTGCGTTAGGAGAATCACCTGAGCCCGGGAGATTGAGACTGCAGTGAGCCATGATCATTCCACTGCACTCCAGCCTGGGCGCCAGCCTGAGCAATGAGGTGAGACTCTATCTCAAAAATACATACATAAAAATAAAATGCATTTCTTGTTATCCTGACCTATGTCAGCATGTTGGCTGGATTCTTTACATGGTAGTATAAAATATGCCTTTATTCCTGTGGGATTTGTATCCTTGTGGTCTTGTTATTTATTCCATTGTCACAATTTTTAATGGACCATGGCTTGTGGTTAAAAAACATTTAGAGACTTCCCTGCATGAGTAGTGGGTTTTGTTTTGTTTTGTTTTGTTTTGTTTTTTAACCTCCATTGTTTGGCAGACACCAAACGACCTCACAGAAATTGGAAGTAATCACTTCAAGTAGAGGGACACATTTCCCTGCATATTGGTTCAATGGCATGAAGACACTAAAATGGCCAGAGGCAGTTTTCAGTTTCAATTGATTTCAAAAGTGACAATGCTCCTTAGTGGAAACATCCACTGGGCACAAAGACACCCATTCCCTCAGAGCTCAATCAAGGTCACAGGGATAGGATACAAAATTGTCCAAATGGATCACTGAGGAATAAGGAGAAGAGCAACTCACACCTCTGCCTCTTGCCTCCCAGACTTGCATTCTGCATATGGAGAGATGGCTCTACATATTGGCCACTGTTTTCATACTTATTCATATTATATTGGCAATAAACTATCAACATAAGAATTTTGGGCAACATTTTCAGACCATAGCAGTTTCTAAGAGGAGGGAGCGATCCAATGTATCAAATAGTGTTGAGAAATAATGTAAGTTGAGGACTAACATAGCCATTTCAACTAGTGAAATGTAAAAGATCAGTTTAAGTGGAGTGTTGGGGAAGAAGGCAAGATGAAGGAGCGTAATACAGAAATGAGATGAAAGAAATAAGATATGGGTTTGATGACAGTTCGAGGAAATACGGTCATAAACTGGAAGACAGCACTATCAACGGCTGAAAGGAAAAGTGAAAGCAACAGCACGTTTCTTTCTGATGCAAGAAAGAAAAGCAGCTTTGAATGCTGATATGAAAGATCCTCTAGAGATCAAACAGGATTTTAAAAAATAATACAGGAGAAAGAAGAAAATATTGCTGGAATTATGCCCTTGAAACAAAGGAGGCTTTTAATTACTTCTTACAGAAAATTTAGAAATTCAGAAGTAGAAGAGTGCATGACGTTGGTAAAGGTAGAACTGGTAGGATCAACTGTGGCAGCTTCTTCTTCTTCCCAGAATCGCTGTAGTGAATGTGTCGGATGAAATCTTCACAATTGCCTTTCAAAATAAGCACAAGGAAAAAGGCCATTTTCTAGGCCTATGACATCAAAGATACAGCTTTTCTCTTTTTATGAGAAGCACATGCAGGTCAACCCAGTTTCCAAAAACATCCCAGCAGAAAATGCTAAAAAGCACTTTCATTCACAGCAACTTTCTAAATGGGGTTGGGGAAGGCCCTAAGCAAGGGGAAAGGAGAGATCCAATTCAGAGGCACTCGGGACAGAAGCAGTTTGCATTCGCCTTCTTACTGGCTGCATTTTCTTGGATGGAGCTCGTGTCCTTGGGACTGAGAAAACCCTTACCTCTCTTCCCTGATCAAAAAAATTATTATTAGGAGCAGGCAATTCTTCCTTCAGTAAATCTACTAGTAATTAGAATAGTTTTGTGCGATCCAAAGGAAAGGAGATAGAGAACATTTTAGAAAAGTAAGCACGTTATTTTGGCTCTGCTGAGCAGCTTTATTATGCATAGTGCTGGGGTAGTTTTGAACTCCCTTTGTTTTTAAATGTATTATTTTAGAGGCAGGGTCTCGCTCTGTGGCCCAGGCTGCAGTACAGAGGCACAGTCACTCACTGCAACCTCAGACTCCTGGGTTCAAGTGATCCTCCCGCCTCAGCCTCCCTTGTAATGGGGACTACAGGCATGCACCTCTGCGGCTGGCTACATTTTTTTATTCTTTGTAGAGACGGGAGTCTCACTATGTTGCCCAAACTTGACTCAAATCCATGCCTTCAGCAATCCTCCTGTCTTCCAATCTTTCTTTAAATTATCAGTCTAGCCGGTAGAGAAGGAGAGAGAGAGTCTGACCTGCACTGAGCGGAATGTGTAAGTGCAGACAGGAGGTCTGCAAAGCTGTCTTGATTGGAAAAGCTTTCTGGAGTTGAAGCTGAAGCTTCGATCAGATTTAAGCAGGTGAAGAGGAGAGGCCTGGCGCGGTGGCTCAGGGGGAGCACTTGGGGAGGCTGACGCGGGTGGATCAGTTGAGGTCAGGAATTGAGGACCAGAATGATTTTACAGAAAGAAAATCACTGCTATCAAGGGAAAAACAGGACCAGGACCTTGACCCTGGAGGCCAAGTTCCTAAAAGCAAGCGGGGCGGGAGGGGAGTCCCACAGAGCTTTGGGGCCACCGGGGAAGCACTCTGGTCTCCCCCTTTCCGGCAAGCTAGGAACGAAAGGGGGAAAGAAGTCTCAGGTGCGAGCGCGCTGAGCGTTTCCCGGCGGCTCCGGTGGGCGCCTGGCTGGCTTCTCACCGGTGCCCGGGTGGGGACGAAGCCACGCCGTTCCTGGTGATGAGAAACTCACTCCGGGCACCTGCCAGATTCCATGCCAAGTCCCCAGCGATTCTGACTACTTTGGCACGAATGGGATCCGGCAGGTCCGCTTTAAAGCAGCGCCCTCTTCCTTTTGTTGCCAAAAGCGAGCGCTCCACAGCTGAAGTGAGCAAGAGACACGTGTGGGCTGGGGATGCAAGTGAAAGCGACGAGGCTGCAAGTATTGCCCGCGCCAACGAAGAGCCACCACGTGGGGAGAATTCTATATAATGAAACTTAATTTGTGTTCCCTTCGGTTTGTTTGCCATAAACAAAATATTGGGAGCGGTGAGTGGGTACGGAAGTCAACTGGGTGGATACGTACATAAGGGCGGAAGACAAGGTGCACCGTTCTTTAGACAACATAGACGTTCCTGAGAAATGAGCAAACGCAGAGCCCGGCAGGCAGCAGCCTCTGGTGGCGTGCCGTGATCGTATAGTGGTTAGTACTCTGCGTTGTGGCCGCAGCAACCTCGGTTCGAATCCGAGTCACGGCAGTAGCTTCAGGTCGGTGTGTGCGTTGCTTTTTCAACGTACTGGAGTGGAGTGGTCTTGGAAAAATCCACACAAACTTGAATTGACAAATGATCTAATTTGTACACACACAAAAAAACACTCGTATTCAACATGCTGCCCCAAGCAGTCAGCCCAGCAGATGGTGTCTGCGGTTGTCACCTTGTCTTTTTTTTCCCCTCTCCAATGCTTCCCTTCCCAGTCCTACCAAAGCCCTACAGTTTTGTTGGCATTCGCGGCAAGTGAAGAAACTGAGGTGGTGTTTTTTTAATGGAAAACTTTCTTTCAAACACTGGTCAACATGAGGAAAGGACTGCTCAAAAGGCGGTTCGGGTTTTTTTGTGGCAATCTTTCTTAAAAGATAAATTATTAATCACGTGTTTCTAAGTATCCTGACTGGGCCAATGCTGAGAAACCGTAAACTTTAATCATCTGGAGAAAATTAAAGGAATTTTAGCAATTGAAGGAATTTGAGGGGGAAAAAATAATGGCCCAGAAGAGCAGCCCCCGTTTCGAGCCTGTTCAGTTTCTAGAATGAGTTATAAAGGGGCGAGTAGACCGGGGGAGGTGGGAGTGGACGAGAGCTGATCTGAGACGGGGAGTAGCTGGAAAGAAGGAGCTGGTGCACCTGGGACCAGCAGGAGGGGTTGGAGACGGCAGATCCCCGAGGAGCTCCATGAACCCAGTGCTGGTGAGGAGCAGCACTCTGAGAACACGCAAATGGCACTTCATCCCTCCTGGCCCTGGTGGATGGTTAGCATTCAAAAAATACTTGATTTCTCATACTCTTAGCAACTTACTAAAAATGTCAGCAAAAGAGACTTTTTCTTTCCTTCTTGGGGCTAACATAGCCCTCATTTCTTCTCCAACTTTCCACTGACATGGTTCTGAAACTCAGGTACTGTAAATGAGCTGAGCTGTCTTACCCTGCAGGATATCATCTCTCCGACAGGTCAGGTTCTAGGCCTCTTCTCAGTAAGTTAATAGCATTCACGGTGGTTATTCATGTTCACTTGTAATCACACTCTACTTCAATTTTCTTTTTCGTGTATTTTATCTTGACTCAGTCTTACAAGAATGAAGACAGGAACCAAGTATGTATTGATGCCAAAGGATCAATTTTTGTCAATTATTTTGCCATGTGAATGATAAAACTGCTAAAGCAACAAATGTCTTGATCTTGGAATTCTCCAGAACACATTTTCTCAGATCTTACTGGCCTGAGTAGCTGAAATCTATGGACTCTGACTCAGAGGCTACCTCTTAGTGAGAGAACTAGGGTCCTAGATCTGGCACAGAATCAAATTATAGTGACGGGGTGAGTCATAGGGGTAAATAAAACCCATGCTGTGTGATTTGCTCAAAAACTGAAGACTTTGCTTGGCATGTACCATATGGTACTTGGCACAAAGCACATGTTTGTTAGTGGTATGAAGTTCTCTGGTTCACAATAATGTGTTGTAGCTTTGAGTGAGCATCACTAGAAATCTAGTATTAAGTGAGCAGTGGGATTGTGAGATTAAAAGTTTGCATTTTCCAAGTGTCCTTTTATGAATGCGCTAATATTGGTATGGAAGCACCTTAACCTGCCAACCACATTTTCAGAAAGAAAACTGTCTTACTCTATGGCATTCATGGTCTTGAAATGGCTTTTTAACATTTCTCTGTCTTATCATTCTCAATGGAAGTTAATGAAAGTTACCACCTTCTAAAATTGTTCTAAATATTTAAGAGTGTTAACTGCATGATAGCACTATCTCAGTGAAGTACAAACGACAAAAAAAAAAAAAAGCATGATAAAATAAGCCATTGTTGTAGTTACAGAAATAAAGAAATAGCATTGCTACTCAAGTGGTGGACGGCCTTTATGCAATAGTAATGCTGTGAGCACTGGTGCCAGACTCAGCATTATTTAACTTGACTACAGCCCTCTGCTTCTTTGATGCTGGTGAGGTAATTCTAACCATAATAAGACTGGTTTTGTCTGTCCTCAGGATTGAGGCTTATCTGAAGATTTGAGCAAGGCTTTTTATAAGGCTGATGATGATGGCCAAAATGTTTGCTATGATAGGCCATAAGCTTAGGAAAGACAAAAAATGTTGTGGGAAAAGGTAGGTTCTAGAAAGAATACCCCCAAAAGTCAGGTAGTCAGGAAAAGAACTTTCCTTCTAATGTCAGCAGAAATCCAGATGAAACGCTTCAGGCAGGGGTTTTGTAGTGTTAATTTCTCTCAAGGGTGCAGCAATCTTTCTGTAACCACAACATTCCAGCACCTACTTTATGTTGAAATGTCTGCTCATATCTGGGAAAGATTTCCAAAAGGAGAAACAAGGCTTTTCTTCCAGGCTTTACACCATAGCAAGATTTATGAAACACTTGTCAGTGACAACCAGAAATCAAGGAATAAATAACTAAACTTCACAAGAAACCTCAGCCAAGAAAGCTGAAAAATTTGTATATCCTATGTATATATAGCTAGTTAGTGAGTAGAAGCTCATGACCCGCAGGAAATAAATCAGAAGCAAACCTAGGCTTGATGAAAAAATAAAAACTCAACATTGACCTAAGTAATTTCTCAACTTTCCAGGGTCTTGCATCTTGTGGATGCCTAATGAATGCATATGCAAAGCACCAGGCAGTTACTTAAATATTTTAGGATATTGGTTTCATCTAGTTTTCCCCATGCTAAGCTGCATTCAGCTGAACATTCCATGATTCTTTCTACGCTCATCAAACCAACATGGAAACAGTGATAAAAGGTCACGCAACTCTAAGAGGCCCAAGTTAGAAGTTCCCACGGCATCCTGTGAGGGTTATCACATTGTACTCTACTTTGTTCTCTACTTCTCTGTATCATTCATGCAGTTCGACAATCTATGAGAGTCTGGAAATTGAGACTGTTTTAACCCAGCAGGCCAATGAGCAGAACGAGACTGTGATAGGAGCAAAGACATTCATCCCACAGAACTCCCTGTGTACACCTAACTCATTGTTTCTAACCGCAGATCTCCTGTTGAAGCCAAAGCTGCCTTTGAAAGAGAGGGTCTCAAGGTGTCTAGTCCAGATGAGTGGGAATCAGGGTGACTGCAGATCTCCACTGCAACACTGTGTCCTCATCTAGGCTCAATTTCTTGTGCCAGATTAGATAAAATGGAAGGAAGCATGAGGGTTTTTCTCAATTGCAGTGAACTGGCTCAGAAGGTAGTGTCCTGGGCTCTATAACCCAGCAGTAGAGAGATTGGTTTTCATATCCGTTGTGTTTTGTTTGTGGTTGAATTTTTTTAGTTGGTTTGTTGTTGGGTGTTTTTTGTTGTTTCTGGCAATTTTTTTTTAAATTTTATCTCTCTGTAGAGCATAAATTCAATAATCGAAGAAATTTTTGCTATTTTGTTCACTGTTCTATCTCCAATACCTAGAAAAGTACCTGAAACTCAGTAATTACTCAACATTTGTGGGCAAAATGAATATATAAACATAAATTTAAAATACGTTGCAATATCCAATATTTCCTCGAGGGGGCGATAGTCACCATGAAATAGAAATTTTGCTCATTTCAATTTGAAATCAATTCTAAAACCCTGCATTGAAGAATATTTCTTTTTTTCTTTTTAACCTTGGAATTTCTGCTTTGTTGCTTGTTCGGAAACACAGATGTGCTTTCTTTGTCACAAAATTAAGTACACTTTTGGCAAATTGCTACATTTCACAAAAATGTTATAAATACGATATATCTGAACACATGCCCAAGAGGGGCCCTGTGGCTTAGCTGGTCAAAGCGCCTGTCTAGTAAACAGGAGATCCTGGGTTCGAATCCCAGCGGGGCCTTATTTGTTCAATTTTGTATTTTCAATAGTATGTTGCAAATACATACATTGAAAATGCATTAAGGAATTCGTAGTTGTGAAATCTGTATTGGGTGATTAGTACAATTATGGAGAGTCTCTGGCCAGTTAGCTGCATCACAATATGAAAGGGTTGGGTTGAAGAGAAAAATGAATTACGTTTCTGTTGGTCGAAAGCAGTGGGTGTGCTGATGACAGGTAAGACTAGAATATACAGGTAGTACCAAAAAATGTCTTGTAGTACATGGTAGAGATAACATTTCAAATTCTGTCGTAGACATTCAGTCTCCAGCCTCTTAACCTTGATAGCCATTATTTTCAGCTACATGATAGATTATGATTATCAGTGTCAGGCAAATAATTAATAACCATGGCATTTTGTTTGGAGTCTTATTCACTTTGATTTTTCAAAACAAGAGAGCAAAGGTGAAATTTATATTCTGACCATTTCGGTTCTGTATGACCCTAAGAATTGTCTTATTTGTCCATCTAGGATCTAGGGACTCAATTATATCCTGAGGAAATAAATCACAAATGGATGATCCCTTTCCTGAATCTTAAGTGACATTGCAGTTCACAAACTAAAGTGTACTCTCATTAGACTTCTCAGTTTTATCTAGAGGTTTCAAAGATTATTATAGGAGTTCCACGAGTGTCATTGTCTTTTCACTTCTGAAAAAGTAGTCCTGCACTGTGCCTGAAATCCTTTATACTTTAGAGTAAATCTGAATTCTGCTTCTTCGTTTTATTCATAGCAGTTCTCTCCCATCTACTTTCAAAGGAATGTGAGCAAAAATGATTGTTACAAGCCTCAACTTCACTTCTCAGAACACTGGTATTGAAAGGATCCTACAAATTGGAATGCTGCTATTGAAAATCTATAAACAATTACTTAAGCTATGTCTTCAAGGTTTAAGTATCTAAAAATACAAACTTTAATGCTGCAGTATTCTCTTCTTGCAAACTAAAGCCAGTGAAGGCTGAAACTATCTTAAGATTTATATATTACATGTTATAGTGTTATTCTTGCTCTATGCTTACTAAAAGCTCAGAGAGGGGCAAATATGTTCTCAGGTACATTGCAGTTAAGTGGCCCTGAACAATCTCTCTCTGAAATATTAAGTGGAAACACAAATCAAATACCAAACTCTCACTACCTGACACCTGTCAGTTATTCCAAACTCAACCTACACATTAAAAGGAAGCTTCCTCCGATTATTAACGTATTTACAGACTAACAGCCTCATTTTGAAAGATGAGGAATGAGAATTCTCCCCTCCCCCTGTTACATTTAGGAAAGAAGGGAGAAGTAAATTAAGAGGACAGAGAATATATGATGTCAATGTTATCTAAACCTTTGCAGAAATAACAGAGATTCCATGAAGAATTTTTATAGGGGAGTGACATGAAATATTCTTAGACAATAATTACAATGAATTTAAGAAAGCAAGGTAGACAAACCAAAACAAATAAAAAGACTTGCCAGGCACAGCGGCTCATGCCTGTAATCCCAGCATTTTGGGAGGCCGAGGCAGGCGGATCACCCGAGGTTAGGAGTTTGAGACCAGCCTGGCCAACATGGTGAAACGAAAATACAAAAATTAGCCAGGCTTGGTGGTGTGCATCTGTAATCCCAGCTACTCGGGAGGCTGAAGAAGGAGAATCGCTTGAACCTGGGAGGCGGAGGTTATTGTGAGCTGAGATCGCACTCCTGCACTCTAGCCTAGGTGACAGAGTGAGACTCTGTCTCAGGAAAAAAAAAAAAAAAAAGACTTAAAGCAAATAAAATATCGGACAGTTTGAGTGGTAGCTTTGCTTTTTAAAGAGATCAATTTATAAATCTGATCTTGAAATAGGATGTTTTAGTGACTTTTAAAAAAAATTTCTGTACTCTGGAGCAGGCAGAACATTATTCACACAGAGCATTTCATCTCAAAAGCTTTGTGCCCTATGTTTTAATTCTCCAGTGGCCATCAATTTACTAATACATAAAGTACCATGCAAATTGGAATGCTGCTATTGAAAACCTTATAAGGAATTGATTAAACTGTGTCTTCAAGGTTTAAGTATCTAAAATACAAACTTGGCATGCTTGTTCCATTAGGAGATAATCCCAGCACATATTTTTATTTGTATTTATTATTATATATTTGATACTAGACAACAAGATGTAATAAGCCATAATTTCAGTTATTTAATTAAATGTTAACTGAGTCTCAACTTACTTTGTCAATTTGAATCTAGCATCTCTAGGCCAGTGGTTTACAAATGGAGATTTGCTTCCCCTACCTATGGAGTTTTATTAATATACAAGTGTTTTAGGACTTAGTCTAAATTTGTCAAATCTCCATTTGATATTATTAATATATTACTTATATTTTTATATTTTTATTTTTATTTTTAATTTTTTTAGAGACAGGGTCTCACTCTGACACCCAGGCTGGAGTGCAGTAGCGTGATCATAGTTCATTGTAACCTCAAACTCCTGGGCTCAAGTGATCCTCCCATCTCAGCCTCCCAAAGTTCTGTCATTACAAGTGTGAGCCACTGCGCCAGCGTTTATTGAGTTTTTTCTTGACATAATCTTAGCATGTGGTAATATCTTTGTGATACATTATGTTGTATCTCAAGATGTTTTTCTTTGTAAAGATTATGTTCATCGACTTTAATAAATTAAATGCAACGTCTACTATGGTCTTTGAAACTATGGTTAATCAATATGTCCCTAACTATTTTGTCTAAAGTTGATTTTGGATTGGCTTTATTTTCTTGTTTTGCTTGCCACAGGAAAACCAGAGCTCCTTCTTAGCGTTGTTATTCTTATGATGAACTCTCATCAGTTATTTCCCTTTATTTATTTATTTATTGAGGCAAAGTCTTGCTCTGTCATGTGGGCTGGAGTGCAGTGTCGTGATCCGGGCTCACTCTAATCTCCGCCTCCCAGGTTCAAGCAGTTCTCCTGCCTCGGCCTCCCAAGTAGCTGGGATTACAGGCGTGTGCCATGACACCTGGCTAATTTTTCTATTTTTAGTAGAGACAGGGTTTCACCGTGTTGGCCAAGCTGGTCTCGAACTCTGACATCAGGTGATCCACTTGCCTCTGCTGCCCAAAGTGCTGGGATCACGGGTGTGAGCCACCGCGCCCAGCCAGGCCTTTCACTTTGCTCACTGTGACCATTGTAAGTATTTTGTCATCTACATATAGTTATTTTGTTTTACTTTGATGCTTCATTGAAAGCCCTTGCAATTAGCTACAAGCCAGAGTGCTTTATCTTCACCAAAAAACTGTCTCAAAGTCTTATGGAAAAACACTATGCCAGGTACTTTGGCATACAGGCCCTGATGGCATCACTTAAGCAACTTTAAGACCATATTATTCTACCAAGGCAGCATTTCCAAACTCTAATCAAGAAACAGGTGGTCTCATGAGAATGTGCTGGGAAAATAAAACAATCCTGCCAACAAAAGACACTTCTGTACCAACAGAAGAAAGAACACCCACTATTGAGTGTGCATTAAGAGATGTACGTGTGCATAAGTGAGCATGAAAGTGATAAGGTTAGAACAGAATCTCACTCATTTTATGTGGCAAAGCTGAAGAAAGAACAATCATTCCTCTTAATTCCTTGGAAAGCAAAGGCTGCACCGCATGACTGTCTCCCATTCATCTATGAGAGACCCCTGACCTAATTCTGGAGGTACCTTTTTTACATATCTGAAGTTTATTTGGTCCAGCACGTTGGAAATAGCCCTACAATGCAAAATAAGGAGACTGGGTTTAATCTTTTTTTTTTTCTGAGATAGGATGTCCCTTTATTGCTTAGGCTGGAGCACAGTGGCATGATCATAGCTCACCACAGCCCCAAATTCTCGTAATTCCTGGGCTCAGAGGATCTCCCCACCTCAGCCTCTCAAGTAGCTAGAACTACAGGCGCACACCAGTATGTCCAAGCTATTTTTTTTTGTTTGTTTTAGAGATGGGTTATCACTATGTTGCCCAGAGGCTGATCTCAAACTCCTGGGCTCAAGCGATCCTCCTGCCTTGGCCTCCCAAAATGTTGAGATTATAGATGTGAGCCACTGCGCCTGCCCTACTCTTTAAAAATACTTATCTCTGCTGAAGATTAGCATAAGGACTCAGACTCATTATGTCTGCCAGGAAACTCTATAAAGAGAGAGAGGGACACTTTGCCATATATGAATGGAAAACATTATTTTCGTTTACCCTTACAACTGCTAACTTGAGTTGCAGTGTGGCCAGAATTAATTACGTAGAACTACATGAACTTATGAGGAATGGTTGTAGATGTTATTTGGAATATTGTTGATGTCATTTTAATGTTCTGTTTTCTGAATATATAAAGAAGCTCCTTCTCTTTTTTCTTCTCTCTTTTTTTTTTTTTTTTTTTGTTTTTTGAGATGGAGTCTTGCTCCGTTGCCCAGGCTGGAGTGCAATGGCATTCCACAACGGCCGCACCATTTTACGTTCCCATGAACGATGTATGAGGGTTCCACTTTCTCCATATCCTCACCAACACTTGTTTATTACCTGGCTTTTAAATTCCAGTCATCCAAGTAGGTATGGAGTGGCATCTCACTAATTGCATTTCCCTAATAATTAATAATATTGAGCATCTTTTCATGTGCTTGTTGGTCATGCATATATCTTCTTTGAAGGAATTCCTAATGAAGTATTTTGCCCAGTTTTTAATTGGCTTGTTTTCTTTTGGTTATTGAGTTATAAGGGTTTTTAAAATATATTTTGGACACTAGGCCCTTACCAGATACATGATTTATAAATATTTTCTGTCATTCCTTAGGCTGCCTTTTTCACTCTTCTGATACATCCTCTGATCCACAACAGTTTCTAATTTCATGAAGTCCAATGTGCCTATTTTTATTTTGTTGCATGTGCTTTCAGTGTCATATCTATGGAGCCATTGTCACATTGAATATCATGAAGATTTATTCCTATTTTTTTCTTCTAGGAATTTTGTAGTTTTCATTCTTCCATTTAAATCTTTGATCCATTTTGATTTTGATTTTCTATATTGTATAAGGTAGGGATCCACGTTCATTGTTTCACCTGTGAATTTTCCGTTATCCCAGGACAATTTGTTGAAAAGATTATTCTTTCTACCTTGAATTCTCTTGCTGGCCCTTGTCAAAAATTGATTGGCCATAGGTATATGGCTTTATTTCTGTACTCTGAATCCTAATCTATTGATCTATATGTTTATCTTTGACAGTACTGCACTGCTTTTACTATTGTGGTTTTGTAGTATCTTTAGTAATCAGAAAGTACAAGTTCTCCAACTTTGTTTTTCTTTCCTTTTGTTTGTTTTTTTGAGACAAAGTCTCACTCTGTTGCCCAGGGTGGAGTGCAGTGGCTCAGTCTTGGCTCACTGCAATCGTCGCCTCCCAGGTTCAAGTGATTCTCTGGCCTCAGCCTCCCAAGTAGCTGGGACTACAGGTACAAGCCACCACACCTGGCTAATTTTTGTATTTTTAGTAAAGACAGGGTTTCACCATATTGGCCAAGCTGGTCTTGAACTCCTAACTTGAAGTGATCCACCTATCTTGGCCTCCCAAACTACAGGGATTACAGGTGTGAGCCATCACACCCAGCCTGTTTTTCTTTTGATTGCAATTACATATGAATTTTAGAATCAGCCTTTTCATTTCTGCAAAACAAAAAGATACTGGGATATTGATAAAGATTGCATTAAATCTTTAGATAGATTTGGGGCAGAAATGCCATTTTAGCAATACTAAGTCTTCCAATCTATGAACATGGGATATTGTGATGGTTAATTTTATGTGTCAACTTGGCTAGACCACAGTACCCAAATACTTGGTTAAATACTATTCTAGGTATTTCTATAGAGATTTTTTTTGGGGTGGGATTAGCATTTACATCTGTAGACTTTGAGTCAAACAGATTGCTCTCCTTAATGTAAATGGGCCTCATTAAATCAGTTGAAGAGAGAAAAAAAATGATTTTCCTAAGGAAGTAAGAATTCTGCAAGCAGAATGCCTTCAGACTCCAGCTGTATTATCAGTTCTTCTCTGGGTGTCCCTTCTATTCCCCTATCATGCAGATTTTAAACTTGTTTCCACAATTGCAGAAATCAACTCCTGAAAATAAATCCCCCCTCCAATATACATCCACAAACACACACACACACACATGCACACACATCCTATTGGCTGTGTTTCTGGGGAGAACCTTCACTTAATACAGATGCCTTTTCCTTTATTCACATCTTCTTTAATTTCCTCTTTTTTTTGCGGGGGTGGGGCGGGAGGGAGTTTTGCTCTTGTTGCCCAGGCTGGAGTGCAATGGTGCAATCTTAGCTCGCCGCAATCTTTGCCTCCCGGGATCAAATGATTCTCCTGCCTTAGCCTGCTGAGTAGTTGGAATTATAGGCATGCACCACCACGCTGGGCTAATTTTGTATTTTTAGTAAATAAGGGGTTTCTCCATGTTGGTCAGGCTGGTCCTGAACTCCCAACCTCAGGTGATCCACCCACCTTGGCCTCCCAAAGTGCTGGGATTGCAGGCGTGAGCCACTATGCCCAGCTAATCTCCTTTTTTTTTTTTAAAAAAAAAATAAAAGTTTATTCCTAGTTCTCTTTAGGAATGTTCTTACCTCGGAGAGTGAAAGAGCTCTAGTTAGGTCTTCCGGAGGTACTAACCCTTTATCCCAACCTCAACCCTGGAAAGATAAAGCAAAGGGAAAGAAAATGCACAGGAAATAGACATAATCTTGAAATTTTTTAAATTAAGCATTATGCAAATATGTGTCACACTTGCTTTGTCTATGCATATGTGCTACACAGAATTCTGAAAATACTGTGTTGTCCTCTTGTTTTAAAAGTTGCATACAACGTTTTGTTTTGTTCTTGCTGCCTAGCCCGTTCTCCATCCCAAGATTTTCTTTACAAGGAACTAAGCACAATTCACTTTGGGTATGAGGGCAAGAGCTAGGCTGTGTGGTGGGGACGTGTTTGTATGTGTAGGGGAGGAAGGGGAAGAGGTCTTTACCAAAGTACAACAAAATGTCTGGTCTGGACATGAAAAGCAGTGCCAAGAAGCTGTTTGAAATTTTAACTGTACTTCCCTCAGGAAAAAAAGAAAAAAGAAGTCAGCTTTGAGAATGAAGCTATGTTACAAGTTAAAACTGGAGGGTTTTAGTGTGTCTGTTAAAGTTTTCTTTTTTTTTGACTGGGTCTCACTGTGACACCTAGGCTGGAGCGCAGTGGCGCGATCTCGGCTCACTGCAACCTCCGCCTCCTGGGTTCAAGCGATTCTCCTGACTCAGCCTCCGGAGTAGCTGGGATTACAGGCATCGCCACCACGCCCGGCTAATTTTCTGTATTTTTAGTAAAGACAGGGCTCCACCGTGTTAGCCAAAATGGTCTCGATGTCCTGACCTTGACCTGATCGCCTCGGCCTCCCAAAGTGCTAGGATTACAGACGTGAGCACCGCGCCCGGCCAAGAGACGGTTTTGGCCATGTTGTCCATGGCTGGTCTCAAACTCCTGACCTCAAGTGATCCACCCGCCTCAACCTTCCAAAGAGCTGGGAATACAGAGCTGAGCCACAGTGCCCCGCCGCTTGTCACAGTTTTGTTGGCGGCCTAGAATACTGTTGTACAATGTTTTATCGACCTTTTCATTAAAATAAAATTTACTTAAACTTTCCATCGGCTGGGCGCAGTGGCTCACGCCTGTAATCCCAGCACTTTGGGAGGCCGAGGCGGGTGGATCACGTGAGATCAGGAGTTCGAAACCAGCCTGTCCCACATGGTGAAACCCCGTCTTTACTTAAAATACAAAATTAGCCAGGCGTGGTGGTGC